>JASCZI010060482.1:74972-89179 GCA_036250425.1 Stylosanthes scabra
AATGGGAGGAGCTGCAGTTCTGCTGTCCAACAAAAGTTCAGACAGAAGAAGATCCAAATACCGATTGGTCACCACTGTTCGCACTAACAAGGGTGCTGATGATAAGTGCTTCAGCTGTGTCACCCAAGAAGAAGATGCAGATGGCAAGATTGGTGTTACTTTGTCAAAAGATCTGATGGCAGTTGCAGGGGATGCTTTAAAAACCAATATTACTACACTGGGGCCTCTTGTACTTCCTATGTCCGAACAGCTGCTGTTCTTTGCCACATTAGTTGGAAAGAAACTCCTCAAGATGAAGATCAAACCTTATATCCCCGATTTCAAGCTAGCTTTCGAGCATTTTTGCATCCATGCTGGAGGAAGGGCTGTTTTGGATGAACTGGAGAAGAACCTGCAGCTATCTCCTTGGCATATGGAGCCATCAAGGATGACACTTTATCGATTTGGAAACACCTCTAGCAGTTCACTTTGGTATGAACTGGCTTACACGGAAGCGAAAGGAAGGATTAGGAAGGGAGATAGAACATGGCAGATTGCATTTGGGTCAGGATTCAAGTGCAACAGTGCAGTATGGAAGGCTCTCAAGACCATCAACCCTGCTAAGGAGAAGAACCCTTGGATGGATGAGATTCACACATTTCCAGTGGAAGTTCCAAGGGTATCTGCCATCTGAAGGATGGAATTCTCAAATGTTGTGTATCACCATTAGGTGTTAGTTGTAAGTTGTTAATTTTCCTTCTGAGCTACTGTAAAACTTGAGTTTTCAATGTTAAGTTCAAATTTAGGAGACTTATTCTGCTTTTGGTCATAGCTTGGTTGCAGATCTTGTTAAATCTAATTTAGTCATTAGATGGTGCTTGAGCCTTGATTACTGTGACTTTGAGGTGTTTGTTTCTGACTTGTGACATCTGAGGACTATGTCTATGATTAGTCCAGACCGTGGTGATGAAATGCAATTCCAATTCTCTTACAAGATTGGAATTAGACGTTTCCTATGCTTGTTTTGCTGTTGTAAGTTGACGTGTTCTTTGTTAGCATCTTTACACGATTTATGAGTGTGTAATGTGTATAAGGCAGTGGAATGCATTAACTTTGGTTGCGTTTTTTGCAATAGCAAAAGTTGGTATTCTGTTGTGTTACATAGAAGGTCCCTCATTTATCCAAAGCCTGTTATTGTGACTAGAGTGATGACCGATGACGTCTTTTTGTATGTGAAATCAACTTGGCTGTATTAATCTTCTACAACTTTGAATAAGGGATTAACAAATGAGACATGAGCATTTCTTAGTGTTAGAGATATTATTCTATCCATTATGATTAGCATCATATTAATAAATATAAATATCTTAATTGATAGAATAATATCTCTAACACTTAGCGTTCAGCTTACTTTTTAATTAATAAAATAACAAATACTAAATGCTACTTGACTCCTTGCTATATAGATTTACGCGTAATAAAATTGTAAACGATTCAAAAGTGTCTTAACTCTTAAGAGTAATTTTTAAGAAACTAAAAAACTTCTAATTCTTTCTACATTTAATTCTACGTACTTCCCAGTTCCCTGTATTGTATTCCTCGTTTTTGTAGTTCGATATTCCGCAATTAAAGACATGTTAAATCTTCCATTTAATTTCTGGGAGTTCTAAAAGGTTCTCACATAAAATAATACACTATGCATAAAAAAGACCTCCTCCAAACTCGTATATCCAGAATCCGTTAACATATACCAATCCAAATGACGTTGGAGTTAACAGGAATATACTTGATCTTCTTCGAGAAAGTGTTCTTATTCTCATGAAGGAGGGGTGCAATCATGCAACCCACAAATATATAAAGGTAATGATTTTGTTTGAATAAACACAGTACTACTGTAATAAGTTGCAATCTCTAGCAAGCACGGGCACACTATACGTGTTGGGAAAGGAATTAAAGTACAGGGAAAATTATTCATTACTTAACACGCAGCACAACATGAAATAAATGATGATCAAATGGCAAATTCCAATATTGAAGTAAAATGACATTATATATCCTTGACTAAGATTAGTACCATGCTAAAGTAGAGAAACAGAATATCAAGTTCACTGATAACAGACAGATACATAAACATAAATATAGCAAGCAATACTGTTCTAGCAAGAGCATCCTAAGAAATCCACAGTTAACAGAGACAGAAAATTTCCACTTTCCATCAAACAAGCTATTAATAATCCATCAGCATTCAGCAATCTACTCCTTGGAAGATTTGTTGATAAGAGACTTGTGAATATGTGGAATCACACCTCCTCCAGCAATTGTTCCTTTAATCAGGGTATCAAGCTCCTCATCACCACGAATTGCAAGCTGCAAATGCCTTGGGGTAATACGTTTAACCTTGAGATCCTTGCTAGCATTCCCAGCAAGCTCCAAAACCTCAGCAGTTAGATACTCCAAGATAGCAGCAGAGTATACAGCAGCTGTGGCCCCAACTCTACCATGAGCTGTGGTCCTCGACTTTAAAAGACGGTGGATACGGCCAACTGGGAACTGCAGATCACATTACAGAAGCTCACATAAGAACAAGAACATGTAGCGCAGGTCACTTGCCTGAGGCATGCATGACATGACTTATACAGTTCAATGGGGAAAAAAAAACACACAATAAAATGCTAAGTAAACACAACAAGGTTATGAAGTTCAATGAATATTCATGTTATCTTCTACATGGTCCATACCCAATAACAGAGAGGACAAATTCTAAAGCAGAAAAGTAAACAAATAGAAATTCAATTTTACTTGATATATAATTTACCCCATCGGTTAAATTGAGCATTACGTTAATGCCATTCATTTGACTTTATAAATGAAGACAAAATAAGGTAAATACAAATGACGAAATCTCTATTATCAACTTGAAAGGCTAATTGGTTGGTTTCTCAATCTACAAAATAAAAAAGTCGAAGAGTTGCATTGCTGCAGTCTAAAGCCAGTGAGTAAATTGCACATCAAGTAAAGCAAAAGCAGTTTTCTATCATAATCAAAACAAACATAATAGTGGGAAGCATTTCAGGTGGTCCGGGTATACGGTAATCCATGATCTTAGCCGTCGATTTCAATTATAAAATAATTTTGAATATATACATATAAAAATGAACGGTTAAGATCACTGGATTACCGTGAACGCGTAAACCATGGAGCACCTGGAATCTTCCAATAGTATATGAACATTTTTAAAGTACATATCCAGATCCACTTTAGAATTTAAAATGCAAATTACACACTAAAACACAATAAATATCAAAGAAAATTATCTGTGTCAAAATCTAACACAGTAAGTAGCTTTACAGGAAGTAAGGAGTAACAATTTTCAAAGCGAATACAGTGTCCACAATCACAAAGGAACCAAATATGTAGCATTACGGCATGACAAGTTAACAAAGTCAAAGGGAGGCGTGGTATGCTAACTTTGCAGATCGCAATCATGGCATCAATTTGCGAAGAACACGAAGTCCCAAACACAACAGAACACATTTTGTAGCAAAACCTTTCGGTTCTATCAAACCTTCTAGCTAATCCCTAACATCTACTTTACGGCAACATAATAGAAATTATAATAATAAAAAAGAAGCGAATTAAAATGGTTAGAACGGCAAGAAGGACGCAATGTTCGATCAGAAAAAACGAGCGGAAAAGGAATTGAAGAGAAGGAGGGATCTGAGGTACCTGAAGGCCGGCACGAGAGGAGCGAGAGATTGGTTTCTTCTTGTCCTTGTCTTTGCTGGCGGCGGCAGCGGAGGTTTTGCCTGTAATCAAACCCTTGGCACCCTTGCCCGACATCTTTTTCCCGCCAAAAGGAGGTCGCAGAAGAATTGCACAAAGAGAGAGAGAAGGAGAATGCGGTCTCAGACTCCAAACCCAAAGGGATTTGATTTCCGGATCAGGATCTTAATCCCCCAACTCTCGCTCCTCTCAATACCAACCCCTTTTTTTATTCCTTACTCCTCCTTCTGCCCTTCTACTTCTCTTTAATTACATATTCTGTCCCCTTTCTTCATTCTTAACCCTACTGTTATCTAATCAAATTACGCTTCTACCCTTTCTACTTCACAGTTGCACTAGTTAAAGGTTGCTTGGTAGCTCATCTGTGACGCTTAAACTTTACCTTTTTATTCTTTTTCTTTTTCTTTTGTACCTTTTTTTTTATATATTACAACATGCTTATTGCTTAACATCTTAAGTAAAGATTTTGCCTTATCTTCTAATTCTTTTATACACACAGAAGAAAGAATGAGGATACGAGGATAAATTGTCACAATGATTATTTAGAGAAGAATGATTTTGTTTTTGCTCTTGCAATAAGGTGGTAACCGGCTAACTGGTCAGGATTTTATGCGCCCGTTTTTTATTCCCTTCCGAAGACCTTAGTCCTCAGTTTTAGTCAGTTGCCTTACCATAATAACTTGAATTCATTTAATATGATATGATGATTAAAAACCTACATGTTAACAAAATAATAATAATAATGAAATCAACAAGGTAAAAATGATATAATATTTTATCATAAACCAACTCAGCAATCGAACCATTAAAATCTAAATATCCTTTGTTGTCTATAAACTTGTATGATTTTCCTCTACATTAAGTAAATTTTTTTTAAAAAAAAAAAAGAAAAAGAAAAAAGGAATAGACATAAAATAACAAAACTCCATAATTTGTAAACTAATCCAAACACAAACTAATAGTCTAAAGTCATTTCAATGGTCACCATTTTTGAATAAGTATACGTCCATTCCTATATCCCAAAACGCCCAAAATAGAGTAGAAACCAAAGCAACCATAAAGCTTCTAGAACAGGCTCGTTCAGTTCAGTAAATGTCCAAATACAATCTAAAAATTTACAAAATGTAGTTTACTATCAGCTATATAAAGTAGGTCTCTTGATATAAGAAAACCGACACTCTGCTAAACAAAATGTGCTTATTATTAGAGCATTATTCCTCCCCTGCCTCTTCCTTCTCTTTGGATTTACCCTCATCTGCAATATGAAATCCCTCAATCTTGCGTGAAACCTCATCTGCAGTTACCTTCACCTTCTCAATTGATCCATTTGCAGCTAAAGCCTCTGATTCTTCCTGAGTCAATGGACCTGTCTGCCATATTCTGATGGTTCCGTCCTCGGATCCTGAGGCATATGATTCTCCTCCGGGAGAGAAACGGACACAGTGGACAGGACCGTGGTGGCCCTTGTTGCATGCTGCCATTCAAAGAGATCATAAAAAGACTTATACACACAACACAAGAGGATAAAGAAAACTAATCGCCAGTAACTCACCAATCTCATTGCCTGTATGGAAATCAAACACACGAACCCACATGTCTTCTCCTCCAGCAGCAAACTTGTTCCCATATTTTGGCTCCAATGATGCAGATTCCACATTACAAGGCATGTCATAGCTCTTTACTAATCCATAGCTGAAAAACAAAGGTAACATCATGTATCCATGTATACATACTTTCATACAGAGATGTCAATAGAGCCTGAACTTACTAATTAGCATCCCAGAATTTCACACTAGAACCATCAGCAGTTGTAATATAACGGCCATCCTGACTCACTTCTGCACTTGTAACAGACGACTTGGTTTCAAGTGTCTGAACTATTTTACCGCTTCTTACATCCCATAGCCTGTCAAATCAGGTAGGTTCAGTCCAAGATACAGCAGTGGTAGATTTACAAGTTAACACAAGAAAACAAAAAAATATTTAAAACCAAGATAAGTTTTCACACAAATTGGGAGGTAAATGCGCAAGTACCTGACACCACCCATATCAGTACAAGAACTCAATATTGTCTGGTCACTATGAAGCCATGCAACAGTTCTCACTGAACCAGGAGATTTATCAACTTCCCTGGGTGGTGCATCAGGTCGATTCAAATCATAAATTCGGAGAATTTTCTCTACTCCCCCAGTGAGCAAAAGGTGTGTATCCTGATCCAAAGCATACAAATCACATCAATGCATACGGAAACAAAGCACTTATAGGCAAGACCCAAATGTAGAGAACTTGATGATATTCCCAAATTTCAAATTACCAATAATAGTAAGTAACGGCATTCAGGAAAAGAATTTGCACTAAACACATAACCTAATTCCACATGACAAGATTGGATTTGGCAAAATCCACGGTAGAATATTCATTTGAAATTAGGAAAAGTAGATATTTGAAACTGGGAATGGAAGTAATGATAAATATCCTGCTAATTATAATATTGGCATTTAGATTTAATAAATGATTGTTGATATTTCAAAAATGATTATCCAAGCACCCCTTTTTTTCATGATTCATTTATTTCCATTTAATTTTATGCGTTCGTAACATGTGCATCATTTCTCTTTATACAGAAAGGTATATCAACATAAATAACAGTAATCAATATTAAAAATTTTAAATAACGACATCACCAAGCCTACCTCGGAAAAAGCACATGCTCGAACAATGTGTTTATGCTCAAAAGAATGCAACTCATCTCCAGTTAATGCATCCCAGACTTTCCTGCACGAGGAAAAAAGATAATCTGTAAATGTTTAACCAATTCGCAACAATCTCTACAACATAGTGTAAAGGCAGTAACTATAGCAAGAAATGATAAAGGAAAAAGCACAATGCTTTGACTCACACATATAACTAAAAGAGAAGATATAATTACTCGTGTATACACAGTCATTAACTTGCCAATTAAAGGCGAGAATAAGAAAATCTAGCGGCTAGCACAATGATTAAAATAACTATCACAATCTGTATCAAGTTTCTAAGGAAGTAATTAGCTAACTTATGAAAACAAGCATAACATCTGTTATGTAAACATGCTGGAAAAGTGTCTCCCTACTGGATCTCGTATGACAGAATACAGATCAACTATATCTATTTCATATTTGTGTGTTCAGTTTTCTATTCTCAAAAAAATTGACTATAAGAGAGTGAAAGGATATTTACAAATTAACAAATCCTTTTTTCTTTCAAATTTTGATTTCATTCATATGTATGTTATGTATGTGTTAGTGTCTGTGTGTCACAACAGACTGTGCATTGTACTAGAAGGTGAATGCAGATATGGGGAACAAGCTTATTAGAGAAATTAGAAATGAATTCCACTAAATAGGATGTAACTAACGCACTGAATCAACTTCAAGAATCAGTCCCTTTTTCTTGATGCAGGTTGAGCTTAAAACAAACCACCTAGCTAGTACACCGAAATGTAAATGAGCAGTGACTAAGCTTAATAATGAACAAGCTTAACAATAACAATAACATACGTTGAGAAATCAGCAGAAGCAGTTGCAGCACGCAACGCATTAGTATCCAAGCAGCAACTCCACACCGCACCTTTGTGCCCTTCAAATGTTCCAATCCAATCCCCAGTCTCTCCATTCCTGAGCATAGGACTAGAATCTGAAAAACACAAGCAAAGCACACATTTCAATCATCTTCCATTGTATGCTGTATGCACACGACAAAATCAACGTTGACCAGAATTAATAATATCAAGAAACATAACAACCCGTTCATTCAGCTACACTAATACGGATTTCACAATCAATCAAGATTGAATCAGATCCATAAATTAAAATTTAATTAACACACACAAGATCATTTCCAAATAATTTACGATAAATCAAGATTGTACCCTTGCTTGCACTGATGAGAAAGAATCCATCGGGAGTTACAGGACTGTAGAAGAGATCAACCACTGGGCGAGAGTGACCATGGCAAACAAGAGGAACCGCAACCTTTTTCTTATCCATTCTCCCAAAAACGATTTAATACAGCACTACCTGAACCCTACTCTGTGACGAAGATCCAAAAGAACCAAGAAAAAGAAAGGAAAATAAACGCGGTTCTTGGCGCTTCTTTTTTGTTGTTTTGGTTTAAGTCCAACTGCAACAATAGAAGATTAGATTATGGAAACCCTAAATCTACGATTCGAAAAGGAACGAGGCAATGAGTTTAGAACAATTAATTCCAACGAAAGCGGTATATATATATTGGATTAAAAGGCAGTGAAGAAGTAATTAGGGTGTATTTTACGAATTGAGTGAGAGTATATTAAAAGTTGGATAACATTGCACACAGCCGCCTCCTAAAAAATCCGAACCCTGTGAGCTGAGAAAAGGTGGAAACAAAGTTTGAATCCAGAAAGGAAGAAAGCAAATCCGAATAGTTACGAAATTATTATGGTAAATAAAATGATTATAAATACAATCTATGAAATTAAATAAAAAAGAAAAAGGGATAAGGAGAGGGGAGGGAAGTGGAAGAGAGCAGGGAGGGGTTTCTCCAGGAAGGCAGTAGGCACGAGGCGAGGAAGAAATGGGTGCGGATCTGCCTTCTTGTAGTGCTTCGAGAACGGTGAATGGATGAAGATGTTCAATGAAATGTGGACCCCACCGCCTCCTCCAAAACACAAGGACTTCCTTCATAAAAACACTTAACCTAAGGCAATGTAATGGGTAAAACTGTAAAAGTAAAACATTTGCTTCATTGCATGGGTTTAGCACTTTAGCCAGCTAATTCAGACCCATTTTTTTTTAAAGTGGAGATTTGTAAAATAATAAAATAATATTTTAATTATTTTAACATTGGTAACTTTTATTACTTACGATAATTTAATGATAATTACTTCAAAAAAATATATATATACATATGGTATAAAAGCATAATAGTTTAAGTAAGTCAAATTTATAATTTATATACTAATGCATGATCATCAATGTTTGGTATTTTGACTTCAAAATAGAGGTTTTTAGATGGACACTTTACAAATGGTGATTTTTTTAGAAAACATAATAAGCTCTTTTCATGTGAATTCCATTGAATTTGGCTCAATTAATCAAATTTTTAATAATAAAATTAAATAACATTTGTTTAAAGGTTAAAATAAGTCATATGATTTGTTGCTAAATTTTATAATATTTATTTATTTTGGTTTTTTTTTTATTTATTACGGTTGGTAAACCCAACCCATGTATTCACCCACTTTTACACACACTTTCTATTTCATTCCAGCTCTTGCTAGGGATCGATTCCTAGCCTTCTAGATGCAGCTACCTTGGTTAATTTGGTAACACAAATTTATTTTTTGGATTGGATTTGGTAACACAATTTAAACAACTTCCTTTTTGAACTGGACTTTAAATATATAACTTTTATAACTTTATGGACCTAAAACATTCATATCTAGTTACAAAAATGTATTTGTTCATATTTTTTAAATCTGAACCCAAAGTGGCAAAGTTAAAGACCTTGACTCAAAACAAAAAAAGCAACAAGGTTAAAGACATGAGGGCTTATAACCAAAAAAACAAGTGAGGCTGATCTCATATATTAAAGGCCAACTTAATTGTGTTTTAACTGTTACGTGTAAAAGTTCATTGCATATGCTTTTGGTTATTCACGGGCCTAAGCCTAAAGGAAGATGAAAACAACCAACTGCCAAAATATCTCTAACTGGATGCAATAACTAATTGTGAGTAATCATATTACGTTCTCTAAGAATCAACTCACTAGTCCGCTTGAGCAAGTGTCGGAGTTCGAAATTCATCTTGTATATATGGAACTTATTGATCGCATATCCTTAAATGGAGTTCAGATCCGTGACGGATTAGTCTGTAACGTCAGGTTAGGAGATATCATGAAAAAAATATTAGTTGTGAGTTATTTTTATTAGTTTGGACAAATATTTGTGTACACAAACATTTTTCAAAGAATAATGTTACGAAATGAACGTTAGGGAGCCAATAGAAATCCAATTAGTATAGTTAGGAAAATAATGGGTGATAAAATAAAAAATGAAAAAATGAAAAAATGATATTAACTTCCTATTATCTCCCTAATATTGACTACCAAGACTTTCTCTTTCTCAATAAATTACATCATGGTCCAGATTGTAGAACTTAGATCCAACGTCATTCTCAATCACGCTTTTGTAAATTCATCCAAAACAAAGATGAGGGAATGGTTGGTTACCCCCAAAAAAAGATGAGAACTGATTATCACATCACCTGCATGAATTGCGGGCAAATAATACATGTATTGGTGCGTCTTGTCCTACAGCTGCCAACCGGGGACTCCAAAGCCATAAATCCTCAATTCTTTTATGATATATGGGGACAAACAAGAGAACATCAAAACAATATAAATATAAAGTCCATGACCTGTGAGCTCGATGACTTTTTGGAAATCTCTCATTAGAGTGTTTGATGAGCTTGAGCACTTTTTGCAAATCTCCCACCAGAATGTTTGACCAAGGGTACAAGGTTGTTTATTGTTTAACTACCCTTGTGTTGGCAAATCCAATCACCAATTTGAAGTTATTTGCTTGGTTGCACACAATTTACATTTATTTGATAATATCAAATTACCAATCAATATAAAAAATGAAAAACAAACAATATGAGAAGGAGAGATTTATTTTTTAACTTTATTCTTTATCATAAATGAGACCTGTTGCTTACAATGGAAGTAGGTTGAAATGATAAGTTACGAATCCCTTTCTGGCTTTCTCTCAACTTTCAATTAAACAAGTTCATGCTTAATGATGTAATTAAATTCAGCTGCGTTACAAGACACTCCAAGTCATCGTTTCTGGTAATTGACTAATTGGTGGCCCTTCGAGGTTTCTAAAACTTTATTCAGACTCCAGCTAGGAAAAAACGCGGACTTTTCTTTAAATTATATCGCGGTTGCTATTTTTAATTTATTATTTGGAAAAAGAAAAAGAAGGTAAGAAATCCTCATAGAGTATATCATTAGATTGAATATTAATATGAATAATTAGATTTGTACATCAAAACAGTCATTATGTATAATACATATTGAAATATTAAATACATATGAAGTTTAACTCATTTTTAATGTGTATTTTGTATTTCAATGCGTATTATACATTTATGATTGATTTTAATGGCTAATTCTGATGTACATCTACCATAACTCAATTAATAAAAAATTAGTATTATAACAAAAAAAAAATTCAATATTAATTATAAGACAATGAATAGGATAGAATAAAGGTTGGATTTGAACTCAATTCTAACAAAATAATAGCCAATTGGTTAATAAAGTTATTGGTCACGTTCGTTTACAAAAATTAAAAATGTATTAATTATCTAAATTTTTTAAAACCAAATATTAGCCAATTTGAAAGAAAAAGTTTAATTTTTAAGAATTTAGACTTTGAGAGTCTAATTTTTTATTTTTAAAGAATTTTCAACAAATCAATTATTTAGAAAACGCGCGCAAATAATGTGGGCCACATGTGGCATTGAATGTGTGAACGCAGGATAAGACCAAGAATATAAGAAGCAGAGGCGAAGGCCATAACAATGTGAAAGATTCAGTTTTCTTTTCCTTTTTTATTTTTTTTTTATTTTCCACTTTTCTCCGCTTAATTAACATCATCAATAATCAATAGTACGGTGCAATCATGTCATCATCATTACCAACGCTTATTCAATCATCGTCATTCTTCATTTCCTTGATAGTTCTCCACCTTTCGTTCCCCTGCAGAGGCGATGTTGGAACTGCTGCTAGTTACTCCGCTCCATACTTACGTAACTGTTACATCTTGTATACAATATGTTTTAATTTCTTTCTCTTTTTTATTTGACAGAAATATATTTATTTATTTATATTTATATTTATGTACGTAGCTACGGCATGTTATGGGACGGAAGCGACAGAGTTCCCTTCGAGCAATCTGTTTGCGGCGGCGGGAGATGGAATATGGGACAATGGAGCAGCTTGCGGTAGGCAGTATCTGGTGAGGTGCATCAGTGCGGACCAACCAAGGACTTGCATTCCAGACCAAAGCATTCAGATCAAGATCGTTGATTACGCTCCCACCGCCACTACCTTGGTCTTGTCGGACAAGGCATTCGGGAGCCTTGCCAATACAAGTGCCGCCTTAATCAACATAGAATTTCAACAGTAATAATTAATTAATTAGTTAGTTAGTTTAGCTACTCTGGGATTGAAAGATTAAGATTTACTGATTTAGGTTTATTGTGTGCAGGGTGTGATGACTGGTTGGCGGGTGAAGAGTCAAGTGTACAAGTCAAAAAGATATTTGTGTAAAAGGAGACAGCATGTATGTATGTACCTACGCCGAAGGTTCCTTCAATTTTAATATTTCAAGTCTACATACGGATTTCGTCAAACTATTTGTTTTATTAATTTTCCTTATTATTATTGCTTATTGGTATGGGATATTAGAATGAAGTAATTAAGCGATGCAAATAAGCTGCATTACACAGGATGTTTCTGCCTCGCTCCAGCCTTTGAATGCTTTTCGAGTCCTATTTTAGTAAGGTGTTTACTCTCCTGCCAAAAGAAAAGGACATGCAGAGAATACAAAGAGATAAGATATTTTGTGGTGGTGGATTTAATGTCACATGCTATATGTATGTAATGTCAGGTTTATAATTTGTATGTGAGGGTTTGTCTTCCAATAATTAATCCAAAAAAAATCTAAATTGGGTTGGTCTAATAATAGCTTACTAGTTCGTTTAAGTAAGTGTCACATGTTCGAATCTTGCCTTGTATATATAATAATTTACTGATCAACAGCAAATCCTTAAATAAAGCTCAGATCCCCAGCGAGTTAGTCATCGACCTGTTACATCGAAGGATATTGTTGAAAAAAAAATTAAAACCAAAAGACATACTAAAGTTATTAGTAGTAAAAATAATCTTTTAAATTTCATTCCAAATTTTTACTTAATCACATTAGTCTTCCAAAATTGTCACTGTTAATTGCATTTATCGGTAGTAAATTTTTCTTGTCTACACTACACTGTTATTTTCTATCCATTAACTATGATTACATTTTAAACCTATTAAAATAAAAAAAATGAAAACCAATATACTGTAAGAACTAAGAAGAGTAAGTGAAATATGTATCTTGTTCAATTTTTTGTTGTGTGATGGTGGAAAAAACATACAAACACAACAAATTGAAAATAAATTGAATTAATGTAGTATAGAAAGAAAATTGGTTAAAGACGAAAATGATCAATGTTAACACATTTGTATATTAATTTGAATGAATAAAAATTCAAAAAACCAGTTTATCTAAAAAGTAAAAATTAATTGATTATTTTGGCTATTTACTCTTATATATTGATAGAAGAATTAATCTACGTGTATTAATATACGTCTTTATATATTTTATTTACAATACAACCGTATTTCAATATATCGATTAATAATATTAAGCTCAAGGTTTTTTTTATATATAAATATAATTAAATCATTATTTACATCAATAAATAAATTTGTATGTATTTATTTTTTTGCGTTGCCTATGTAGTGCAGCTGGATGTAGTGACGTTACCCAATTAAGTGAGTGCCGCTGGATGTTGAGGCGTGACTCTGCTCCGTTTTCAGCGCGACAGAATGCCGCTGATAGACCCAGCGGCACTAGTGTAATACAGTGACGCCAATAAATATAGCGGCATTAGGCCAAGAGAGTGCCTCCACATGTTCTGGCGGCATTGGTGTATGGGTAAAAAAAACAATGATGTCATGCAATTGAATTCTCTTTGTATGATTCATTTCTCCTATCACCCTTTAATAAATTAGCATGGAATGTGCCATGAATTGCCTTCATTATAACATGGTGATTTTTTTTTTTAATGAATTCCTAATATTGGTCGATTAATCTTGAATTACAATGCACATATTACAAAATAAATAAGGTATGTACCACTATAAATTATAGATATTAAAACCTATATTTAAGTAAAAAGAAGGTTTATTATCACTTAAATATAAGTTATAACACTTAAATTTAGTTGTGTTTGACTCTTAAAAAAATTAGTTTAATGGTGTTTTAATATCTATAATTTATATTTTAAAAAAATAAGAGTTTTGACTATATATTAAATGTTTTAACAAATTAAATGTTTTGATAATTTAATTTTCTCTAGTAATTAAAGAAGGTTTATTACCACTTAAATATAAGTTTTAATATTTATAATTTATAGTAGTACATATCCTATTTATTTTGTAATATGTGCATTGTAATTCATGATTAATAGATCAATATTAGGAATTCATTAAAAAAAATCACCATGTTATAATGAAGGCAATTCATGGCACATTCCACGCTAATTTATTAAAGGGTGATAGGAGAAATGAATCATACAAAGAGAATTCAATTGCAT
>JASCZI010060482.1:97864-136401 GCA_036250425.1 Stylosanthes scabra
AATTGACCAATAAACAGATGTAACATATCTTGTCCACAAGCTTTGCTGAAGAAAATTTTCCATTGTTGATCCAATCCATGTCCTTTTGGGATCACGGTAGCGAGCCGCGATAAGATAGTAAAAGCATGCAGCACAATGTACCGCAAATAGGGTAACCTGAATAAACCACACAAATAATTATCTTCTTCCTTAGAAGCAACAAAGCATGAATTATCATAAAACTTACACAGATAAGTTTGGCACATCGAACCCAAAAATAGTTATAGCTTTTGTCCTTTTCCAACCTGAGAAAAAGCATGACATCTATTACTAACCAAATACATACATTGCCTTTTAATGTAAAGCTCTCTGGATCCTACCTTGAAAACAATGCACTAACTCTTCGAAGACGCCATAGACGGAGCATGTTGAACAGGCCATAAGTCTGCAGAGGTGCAGGTGATAGCTTTCTAACAAGCTCTGAAGGAATGATAGAGATCAAATCAAATGCAAACCAAGTTCTTGTGTATCTCCAAGCGATTTGTTTTGGCTCATCAATTAGTAAATAAGAAGTTTTGTCAATGTAAGCTACAAAGAAGGTGAGAATCACATCCACAGCAAAGAGTGCATTGACAACATTATCTGTATAGGAGAGTGGTGATTCTGGTTTCTTAAGGAAACCAAATTCAAATGGAGATACCCATGCAGTGTAGACAACAAGGATCACCAGGAAAGTCTGCCATATCCTACAAAAAAAAAAAAAAAAAAACCCAAAGAAATTCAATAACTTTCACTACATTGAAGCAACTTTTGATGAAATTTATGGCTGGTAGTCTTCAATTTTTGCTATTATTGACTTCAAAGTGATGATATATGATTTAGAATTTTTATAATAATTTCCATGACTACTTTAAATTTATTGAATTACACTTAACTGGATTCACTGTTGTTAATTAAGATAAATTTAGAAAATAAAATTCATAGCCTTTTTTTTCTTTCTATTCTCTTAATTATGAGAAAGAAAGGTTCTAGTGCCCTTGTAGAAAATGAAATAGCATAAAAGTTTGATAAGCGTAAGTTGCAGTTACAGAGTAAATGACAGAACTAGCCAGATTTCGGAATTAGCACACATGACACTACTTTACAGAGGTATCGAATCAAAATTCTTCCCCTGCAAGTAATGCAGGCAGCCATCACGCGCTATTCAAAGTAGAAAGCAAGGAATCAGGAAAGTCAAAATCTGCAGGCTGACCCGTCTCTCCGGTTAGATGAGTCGGAGAAATTCGAATAGAAAAGATTTCTAATCAAGAAACTAAAAATTGCATGACTGTGCATGACTCTTTATTATATTCATGTGTGCATTCAACGTAGAACTCGTAAATCAAGAGAATAAGATTATTCAGTTATGAAAAGGGATTAAGAAGATAAAGTTGTGTTTGTTCCTTGTTTTTAGGTGGTTTTTGTTAAGCAGTTAGAGAAAAGCATCAAGTTGAGTTCAAGATTTAAAGATTTAGAGGAATAATAATAAATTTTTAGGAAAGGGAAAGGTACCTGTAACGACGGTCATAAGGAGAAACAATGAAGCGGCGAAGCTTGACTCGGCGGTGACTTCTAGCACCAAGAGAAGGCAATACCGCATTGGAGAGGCTGTAGTGGCTGCCATCCCTTGACAACTCAATCTCTTCCTCATTATTAGTAGTAAGAGTAGTGCACCTGAACATTGAAACCATTATATTCCTTCCTTCCTTATTATTCTTCTTTCTCTTTCTCTCTCTCTCTCTCTACTGCGGAGTTGTTGATTGAGTCGGCATAGCGGTCCTGAATTGGAGTATGAGAACGTGTTTGTATGTGTGTGCGTGTGTGAGATGGAATGGAACAAACAAGTTTTTCAGTTAACGTCCTTTATATAGACATGCGCCACTCTCCTTATTCCTTCCAAGTTCCAACTCATCAAAATTTCAAATTAGTCCCTACAAATATAGCGATATTCAAATTACCCTAAAAGATTTGGTTAGTTAGGTTAATTTTATTAATTTAAAAGATATGTGTTACAAAATAATTGATTAATAGATGATATATCATTTAATTATTTTGTGATATATGACATTTAAAGATGATATATTATCATTCAATTGACAAAAAAGTTAATCTAAGTTAAGAATTATATCTTTTAGAAATTAATATAACTAACAAAATTTTTTAAAAACTAATTTTTTAAAAGCATAATATTTTTTAGGGATCAATTTGATTATTAAATTGCAAGTCAATGGATTATTTACCTTTGTTCTAAACAATAATTGTTTTTTGGTATTTAAAACAATAAAAGTTTATTTTTATTGTTTACTAACCATAACCACACTAGTAGGCCTGGCCCCAAATCTAAAGCAATCGTATAAATAATATAATAAACTTTTGTAACCGAAAAAAATAATATAATAAACAAATCATTCCTATAAAAGTCTTAGCATTTAATTACTAATAACAAGTGCTATTTTATCTTAATAATAATAAAACCACATCAATGATTATCTTTTTGTGACATTTTATTAACAATTTAATTTTCATATATATTCATATATGAATGAATTTCGGTATCAATATATTTATGTATTTTTATATCTAATAAATGCGCTAAACACAAAAAAATAAAGTCTAACATAAAAAAAAATTAAACACATAAATAATGAAGGGTTGAGATGAATATATGTATACATTAATACATATAGTACTACCATTCAAGTGTATGTACCTAATTACATATTATTTCAATAAAAAATCTACCCAATAGATGCGATGAGATAATTATGCAAATTTTGAATTTTAAACATACAATTTGTTAATTGATTGTTTTTTTTTTTTGGTGTCTTTGTTAATTGATTGTTGAGAGAGAGAAAACTATTTTCCTAACAAAATTGTTATACATGTAGACACACAAAAAATTGTTATACATACAAATGAAAGTAATTTATACTATTAGTTTTTTATTCAATAAATCATCCCTTATAATAATAATTTCTATAACAAGTAATTAGTTGCCTTTTTAAACAAATTATGTAGTTAATTTAAGTTTATTGTTTATTAGTCTTAAATGTATAAGAGCTTGTTTGGATGTCATTATTTTGCTAAAAAAAGATTTTTTTTTATATTTTTTAGTGTGTTCGAATAATTTCTAGTAGTAAAAGTGAAAGCACTAGTAAAAAAAAAAATCTTTTTTCATAAGATGTTTTTTAAATCTTTTTTAAAAGATCTTTTTTATTCGAGAGAAAAAATATTTTTAACATAATAAATGAACAAAAAAAGTACTTTTACATTATTATACCAAAACATAATGATAAGTAAAAGGATATTATTATATGAGATATCAAAACATAAAATTATTTTTACTTTTACAAAAGATTTTTAAAAAAAAAGATAGCTCGAAAAAAATCTTTTGCGAAAAACTCGTCCAAATAAGTACTAAATCTAATTGAAGTGGGCTAGAGATAAATGTATCAATCTAATTTAACGAACTGTAAATTAAAACTCTTTACCATGTTAGTCAAAATTAAATTCATCGAAATAATTCGTTAAGAGTAATGTTACGGAACTAATATTAGGGACCAATAGGAAGTCAATGAGTGTAATTAGAGAAATAATAGGTAGTAAAAGGGAAAAGAGGAAAAAAAGAAAAAGTATATTGACCACTTATTAGCTAACAAACTATGAACTCCCTAAACTTTTTCATTCGTTAAATTTTAAATGCTCTCCAAAGATAAATATGTTCTCCTTGAATAGTGTATCTAAACAAACTCTAAATCTCATATATCAAGTGAGTTTAAATTTGGTAAAAAATATTTATGTTTAGAATATATTTAGTATTTAGGATAAATTATATTTTGATCTTTGATGTTTGAGTCGAATTCTATTTTAGTCTTTAACGTTTAAAATGTTTTATTTTTGTTCTAAAAAATTTTAATTTGACGTACTCAATCAAGTCAAATCATTAAAATTTGGATGATAATTTAATATCGTAGCTGATATGGTTGTGTCTCTCTCCATCTTGAAAAACCAATGTAACTTTAACTTGCTGTGTAGATAAAGTCAAACCACCCAGAAGCAGAAGCAGCAATAGACTTTCTTCGTTCGATTCTCACGTGACAATGATGAATGTTATGATTTCAAGCATTTTTTCGTTAAAAAAATGAAAAAACAAGACAAAATGTTAAACTTAGCAATGTGAAGTTTTGAAACGTAGAAATGAAGTAACTAATCATTCAACAAACGATCACGTTAGCTACAATGTTAAATTCCTCGTCCAACTTTTAAGAAATTGCCTTTTTTTTATAAAAATTTTCCAAGGTATCCATCGACTCGACAGGTCGATAATTAATCATCATGGATCTGAGCTCGATTGAAGGATTTGCTGCTGGCCACTGGATTGCTGCATGCACAAGGTGAAATTCGAACCTTCGACACTTGTTTACGCAGACTAGTGAGTTAACATTAGACCAACCCAAATTGGTTTTTAAGAAAGGGACTTAATTGAGTTCCATTGAAACTTTTTGGAATTAAAATAAGACGTTTTAAATGTTAGGAACTAAAATATAATTCGACCCAAATATTAGGAACCAAAACAATATCTTACCTATTATAAAAATATATAACCGCCTCGCTTAATTAGTCTAAAGTGAAAATCTTCATAGACTTAATTGTCACTTTATTCTTATTTTAATTACTTTCTAAACTATTTTGTTTAATAAAATAAATACAAATTTTTAGATTTTTAATAAAATAATTTTATATGGGTAACCTTAATAAAGTAAATGTCCTTAGTAAAACTAATTTTTAAATAAATTTAAAAATAAACAAATATTATTAAGAAAATATAGTTATAACTTTGAAATCGCTATTGTCTTGCCTGCACTATACCCTATACCCTGAAACTCCCAACTTCAACCTTGGCAATGGTGGCAGCACTTATTAGACAACCAGATTATAGGGAGATGGCAAGAAAAAGGCCATGGGAAACTTCTGTCCCCAGACATATGAGTTGGCACAAGAGTTTATTATCTCTAGGGGTGGCAATACTAATCCTATTAGCGGGTATCTAATGATATCCAATCTATTCGGATCGGATTGTCAACCCTACTCGCAGCAGAGCGGATTGAGTGCGAAGTGAGTTGGCTTGCGGGTAGGATAGGGTTAGGGTTTAGACTCAACCCTACCTGCCCAACCCGCACCTCATATATAATAAATAATTTTTAAAAAAAATGTTAGTATTGGATAAAACAAACGATCTCTTAGTTATATAAAAGGATCTTAACTATTTAATTATCACTTCAACTTCTAATTTTTATATCTTAAATATGTAAAAACTTCTTTCATTTACTTTCATGTATAATATGGAATTTTATAAATCCTAATTTCTAAACTAAACCTTTCATCAGTCGCAACTCGCGAATAGGGTTGGATATCCGCGGGTTGAGTGCGGATAGGATTAAAATAAAAAAATTCTCAACCCGCAAATAGAGTATAATTGAATTATAAATAAAATATCAATATGTGAGTATGGTTAGGGTTGGACTAAACCCAACGCTACCCTTACTGGCCTAATTACCTCAAACCCAAGTCCGTGTCTTTAGCGTGATGAAGCTTCATAGTTTTTTGACTTTTTTCTTCTTGCTATTTTTCTTTCCATCTTTAATTCATTTGTTTGGGAATATCCCCATTTGCTATTATGTTTATTGGTTTCTTTGACCAACTTTATGTAAGGATATAATGATCTTTTTATTAATGCAATAAATAAATATCCTTGAAAAAAAATGTCATAAATGCACTAATCATCAAAGTCAAACTATTAAATGTAGAAATTTTATGTTGGGAAACTAAAATTTTATTTCTTTTATAAAGAATTTATTATATAAAACATTAACAAAAATGAAAAATATCCAAAATAAATAAATTTAACTAATATCTTTGGTTTACTTGTTGCTAACAAAACTTTTTGATGCCCTTAAAAAAAAATATTTTATCTTTTAGATTTGAATAATATGTAAAATTATGTCACATGATAAATTTATCATTAATAGAATGTTTTAAATATTTATATTTGATAAATGTATTAAAAACTTTACTTTATGATCGTTTGCTTCATGTGTGTAAATTTTTTCATTTTTTTATTTTATCTTATACACATTCACACCCGCACACACTATCTTTCTTCATGGGATTCGAACCCCTATAAGCACTTTAGGAGGGCAACAAATTCTCCCCTTTGCCTCCGCTGCCTTCATGTGAGTAAAGTGTAAACTTAATTAATTAACCATTAATGAACCACACGGAAACGCACGCAAAACTTGATCATTTTCCAGCATGCATGCATGGTTGGGTTGAAATACTACATAGCTAATGGCTTATTAAAACCATTTGTCTCTTTCTCTAGAGGTTTATCCCCCGGTTAGTCTGTTTCGCTTTCTCACCCCTTCACTCTTAAGTCCTAACTCAATAAGAGTAAAAAGTTTTAATAAAATATTTTTTATTAACTTTTAATTATTTTTTAAAGGAATTATTAACTTTTAATTATGAATGTATTGAATTTATTAAAAGTCTTATAAGTTTTTCTTCTACTCTTCCTTCAATGAGTTTTTTAAGAAAATTTTGATTAAAAAAAATATATAAAAAAGGTGTAACACGCACTTAATAAATTACTTAATAACAAGTCATTAATATTATCTTATTAAAAGCTCAGTTTTGATTGACTTTTAAACTATGTCTTATTAAAAAGATCTTTTATTAATAAAAATTATATATATATATATTTTTTAAAAAACAACACATTGTAGCATATAATTTTTTTAAATAAAAATATTTTTTAAAAAAATGCATCTAAATAATATAAATTTAAGGAAAAGTATCTTTTTCTAATCAAAAAAATATTTTTTTTGAAAAAAGTCAATCCAAACAAGTACAAAATATTTTTGATTTTGTTTTTTTAAAAAAATTTATGTCTCAACTAATTAATTATAGTAGGAAAATATATATATATTTTAATGATGATGCTAATATATAAAGTGTTAGTTTTAATTATAATGAATATACCATTTTAAAAAATAAATATTATTTTATTTTATTATATTTGATTTTTGTCCTTATTATTATGTGCATATATATCAACGTTAATATGTAACTATTTGTGTCCTTCTTTGTTGTTGTTTTTCTTCTTCCATCTTATGTGCTTCCAATGCAAGCTAATTATTATCTCATCAATATTATATATATTTTGTTCATGAAAGTTTTCCATAGAATATATATCTATATTATTAAAGATTTATAATTAAAAAAACAATTTACTCGCTTAATAAAAATAAATCTAAAAGCGCTGAATAAAATACATGTAAAAGATAGCATTTGTCAACAACACAATAAAAGAAAGAAAAAACATAGATAGACATGATGATCTTGTTTGTATCTTTTGTCACTTTTTTCTTTTTGTTTTTTTAATACTACTTTCATTGTCCTTGCTACAAGAAATTTGTTAGAACCTAAGAGAGAAAAATGAAAGAAAAAAAAAGTTGTGTATTAGAAGTGTAACATATGATACAATATATCACCCATTAGCCATCTGTTGTGATGAATAAATGATAAATCAGAAAATAATTAGCGGAGACATAAATTTTTCTTAATATACGTTCTATGATTTCGTCTTTAATAAGACAAACCAAATTTATTTTACTTTAAGTGACAACATTAAAGTATAATACCTTTCTATTATAATCAATTCGCAGAGACATAAATTTTTCAAAAAAGATAAAAATGGTTAGGTAAGATAATATTAAAAATGTGTCGTTAGAAATTTAAGAATGTGTAATTAGTTCAATCCTAAAAATAAATATTATCATATAAGTTTAAAAAAATGGTGAAAGTTTTCATAAGGAAAAACTTTTGTGTTTTTTTTTTATTCTACTAAGTTCAATAAAATCATTTATTTTTAAGTTAAATAAAAAATCATTTCGATGTTAAAAATTTTTTTTTGTGATATTTTCAATGCTATTTTATATTAATATGGTCTTCTATTTGACATAAAAATAAATAACTTGATTAAGTAAAATAAGTATCATAAAAAATTGTTTAATTTAAATTCAAATATTGTTTAATCACAATATGTATAAATTTTGCTTAAACATTTTTTATGAATATTTTAACTGGAGATGTTACTGATGAAGAAATGAGAGTAAAATCAAGAACTAAAAAAACAAAAAAATGAGTTTATTTTTGTAAACGACTAAAAAGTTAAAATATTTAAAGCTTGATTTAATATAAATGAAAAAAAAATAAAATATTCAAAACATAAATCAACTAATAATTAAATAATTTTATATTTCTTATAAATAGAATATTTAAAATATAAAAAAATAATTTAAGTTGTTTATTCATTAAATTTTATTGATTGTTGAATGGTAATACGTAAAAGAGCAGAGAAAGTGGCATGTACATAGCGTATGGATTATATGGGCCCAAGTGGATTTTAGGGGCCACGGACGTTGACAATATTTGAAATTTATATACGTAGGTAGTTTGCCTTTCCTTAATGATCTCGATTAGAATTAGTCCAAAAAAAAAAAAATCTTGATAAAAATGAAAATATCGATTAGCAATTATTTTAGCTGGTTAAGTGGTTGTTTACTTGAGTAAATGTTGAATATTCAAATCATACCTAATAAATTCTTAATAAATTAGTCGTTGGTACGTCAAACGATTGGAAAAGAGAAAAAAATCTCAATAAGTATCTACTTTTCCAACATATAGGCTTGTGCCATTGTGGTCTCTTCATGAAAGAATTGTTTGACCTTAATTTTACTTTTCATGTCGAATTTTTAGGTGATGAAAGTATCTAGTGGTCTATCATGATTTCAAGTGTTATTTATAAAATAAAAAAATATGGATATATATTAGAAATAACCACAACCACATATTTAAAATTTTTTTCTATAATCCTTAAAGGATTAGTAAATATTTTCACCACCACAAAAACTTACTTCTCATGCTCTAACCACCAAACAAAAGAATGCATGAATCTTCTACTAAACCAAACGCGGATACATGGTGACCGCAAAAAGCTTCTTTTTTCCATTCATGAGATGCTTCTCCTTCTTACTTTCTTTCTCTTTTTATATGCTTTACGTTTTTTCTTTTCACTTTAAATGGAATAAGGTATATCTTCTTTGATGATAAAATGAATCTCTTCGTTACCCCATTCAAAGTGAAATTTTCTGGAATTAAAAGAAGGCCGGTAGGTGAGATTTTGTTTCAGCCGCTTGAGGTGGGGTGCGAATTTCACTATCACTCCTTAATGTAGTAAAATAATAATTTGCATTGGTTCACAATGCATGTTCTCCATTGCAAATTTTGTCCCAGAATATTATAAATACTTATTTTATTTTATTTTTTTTCAGAATTTAGCTAACCATCTCCTAATTATACATATTAAGATTACTATTTGTAGAAGCTTTTTAATTTATTTTAATAAATGTATAACAGATGTATTAAAAAATTAATTTTTTATATTTTCAATAAAACTTTTCAATTTATAATATTAACTATTAAGTATTAACATATATCTAATTAAGTCCGGTCAAATATTTTTTTTGAATTATTCATAATTTAGAGGGGTTTTGTTTTAGCCTAAAAAAGTGGTTTGAAATATATTATTTGTCAAACTATTTTTTTGGAGGTTATTTATTTCTTCCCTCTTGATCACTCCGAAATATGAGCATATTGTATATACAAAGATTTTTTGGAGAAAATCTCAGAATTACGTCTTATTAGAGCTTAAGTAGTTTATTTTAAGCATATTAATCAAGACCACAATAAAGCAGCGAACCTCTTAGCTAATAAGCGGGGTGTCTATGATGCCAGGTGAAATGGCTTGAACCTAATTTTGAGCTTCAACATGTCATCTCATATGATTTAGCGCTTAGACTTTGTTTTTTATTACTTCAGTCATAAAAAAAAATCTTTTTTTTTTCTTCTTACGTGTCTGTTTTTTATTTTTCAACTAAAATTTATGTCAGTAATTTTTATTAAATTTAAAGTTTCAAACAAACTTAATTGAACTTAACTAATAAAAATATTTATACACTTAGTAATACCAAAAACTCTTTTAATATGAATTTTACAAGTGTTCTTCGTCAAGTGTTTTTTAGTTTGACATCTTAAATGTGTGAGTGTGAAAAGATAGTAAAGTGCAATAAAGTTATCTTTTAGTATTGAAAAAAAAGAGAGTAGAAATTAAATAACTTCTCCTTTAATCAACAATAAATTTTTTTGACTGAGACCAACCAAGCCACTGTGAGAATTATTTGATAGTGTATAAGTAATTAAGGACATTGGCATTTGTGACTCTCATGGAAAGAGAAAGCGATTCTTTTGTAGTTTTGTGTGCTATTGTGGATGGCATAAATGCATATTTGCTCTGTGAATGCCAAGTTGCAGAAGTCAGCAACAATCTATATGATCCTCCATAACCTAGCTAGTTTAAGGCGCACCTAACTAATTACCTTTTAATTACCAACACCAGTTAATGCAAGCAATAATGCCTAATTCGGCAGAAGACCCCTCAATTTAAGCCATAAAGCAAGACTAGTAAATAACTATGGATAGGGCATGAAACAAAACTTTCTAGAGTAGTGTTACTATATATTTCATGTGCATGCTCAAAAGCAATTATACTACTGTAATCAAAGCAATCATTTATAGACAAACGGAAAGATAACAAATGCTATTTAATATAATTTTTATATTAAAATCAGTCATTATATATCTATAAAAATGTATGTATTGTTTAATTATTTTTAATATGTAGTTTATATTTTATATTAATAATTAATTTTAATAGTTAATTTTAGTACTATTGTTTAAATTATTTCAATTTGGAGGCAATCATGGACTCTAATGTGGGTGGAGAAAGAGAAAAGGGCCATTGAATAGATGGAAACTAGCCATGATCACTTAATTAAGCATCAGTAGAACCATTAGGTAAAGGCCACATGCAAGATGTGAATAGTTGAGTACAATTTCAAACACAATGATATGAAAGGGGTTTAATTTGTTTGTCACAGACTCACAGTCACAGGTAAGAAATAGAGCATAAGATCATAATAATTAAGATGAGATATGCCCCATGTGCCTTTGCAACAGAAAAGTAAAAAGCATGCTTAATTGTCGAAGTCTCCATTAATAGATTTGTTCCTCACCTGCTAAGCATGCATGAGAGGAGGAGGCCCTAGTATGTATATATTCATTCCAATTTGACCATGTCAATCGTCAAGGCTCGAGCATAATTGTTATTATTACTTTATTAGTATATGTACTAGTTATTATAATTCTTATTAAAATTAAATAATTAATGCATGTTATTATTATGTTACCAAATAGCAATCAATGACAGAAATATATTCCTGGACCCTGGTGGTGCAATGCATTAGGGACCGTGTGAAGCAACGACAGGTGAGATTTTTAGCAAATTCCTGTGCGGGCGTTGGAGTTTATTGTTGGGAAAAATTAAAGTTCAAACCAAAATCATCGCGGAATCACCAAAATAATTTTCTCATAATTTGTGTAATTAAATAGGCAACACCAAAGATATTCCAAGCAGCAGATAATATGCAAAAATTAATAACAGAAGACACAAGGAATTTTTATCATGGAAAAATTTCCAAAAGAGGGAAAAAAAACCCACGGGACCTAGTATCACTATCAATAATAATGGGTACACAATCAGTCCTCCTAGTATCACTAGGTATATCAACAATCAACAAAATACATCATCACAACGGATGGAATCAACATAAACTCTCCACAAAGTGGGTATCTCAAATCAGACATAAAAAAAGGTAATAACACTAGCAAGTTATATCCTAATGACCAGCACTACACTAGGAATAAGATACTGAAATCTCATAAGAAATGGAGCAAGTTTACCAAGTTAAGATGTGCACTTTGGAACCGCCCTTTTCCAATTTTCTTCTTCTCTCGACGGCGCTCATGAGAGCACACGGCTTCTATCTCTCTTTCTTTCTTCCAAACCTAATTCTCTTCACTCTCTGTTCGTGGCATAAGCCACTTCTACTATTATTATTATATTGGCCTTCGGCCAAGTTGTGTGGGCCAATTGATTTGGGGACCCACTAACAAATCTCTCCCTCACCAAATCAAGTGGGGTTAGGCCGCTCCACCAAGCCCGTCTTCTCTCTGCATGAATCAAACTTCACTGCAGGTAAATTCTTAGTCATCATATCTGAACCATTGTCGTCAGTATGGATCTTCTCAAGTGCATACTCCTTCATCTCTAGCGCTTGACGTATCCAATGATACCTCATCTCTATGTGCTTTGATCTAGAATGAAACGTTGGATTCTTGCTGAGATTAATAGCACTCTGACTGTCACAAAATAGCACAAACTTCTCTTGATTGATGCCCAACTCCCGTAGAAATTTCTTCATCAACAAGAGTTCCTTAGAAGCTTCAACAGCAGCAATGTATTCAGCCTCTATTGTAGATAAGGCAACACATTTCTGAAGTCGGGATTGTCAAGACACAGCTCCCCCTGCAAAAGTCATCATATAACCAGAAGTAGACTTCCTTGAATCAAGATCCCCAACCAAATCTGCATCTGTGTAACCATCCAACACAGGTTGACCACTCCCAAAGCATAAACATACTTTAGAAGTACCATTAAGGTATCTGAGAATTCACTTCACTGCATGAGCAATATCCGGTCTGGTGCAAACCATAACATACATCAAACTGCCAACTGCAGATGCATATGGAATCTTCTTCATATCTTCTTTTTCCTTCTCACTTCCAGGACATTGCTTTGAACTCAGCTTGAAATGATTAGCAAGTGGAGTACTGACCGGTTTGGAATTACTCATGCCAAACCTCTCTAAAACCTTCTCAATGTACTTCTGCTGCGATAACCACAGTTTCCCATTCTTCCTGTCACGAGTAATCCTCATGCCAAGGATCTTCTTTGCAGACCTAAATCCTTCATAGCAAAGGATTTGCTCAAGTCTTTCTTAAGACTTTCAATCTTCTTTGTGTCATGACCAACAATCAACATGTCACCAACATAAATCAAGAGAAATATAAAATCATCATTAGAGAATTTCTTGACATAAACACAGTGATCAGAAGAGGTCTTACTATACCCATGATGATCCATAAAGGAATCAAACTTCGTGTACCACTGTCTTGGAGTTTGCTTCAGCCCATATAAGCTTTTCTTCAACTTGCAAACAAGATGCTCCTTTCCTTTAACCGCGAAACCCTCTGGTTGCTCCATGTAAATTTCTTTGTCTATGTCCCTATGAAGAAATGCAGTCTTCACATCAAGCTGCTCAACCTCCAAATTAAAGCTAGCTGCTAACCCAAGCACAACCCGAATAGAGGACATCTTCACCACTGGTGAGAAAATCTCTTCAAAGTCAATACCTTTCTTCTGTTCAAACCCTTTCACAACCAACCGAGCTTTGTACCTTGGCTGTGAGACATGTTCATCTACCTTCAGCTTGAACACCCATTTATTCTTGAAAACTTTCTTGCCCTTCGGCAAAGTCACCAACTCAAAAGTCTGATTCTCATGCAAGGATTTCATTTCATCTTGCATGGCTTTCAACAAATCTTCCTTATGCTCATCAAGCATAGCTTCCTGGTAGCTCTCTGGCTCCTCCGTCTCAGTGTTCATCACATACTCATGAGGAGAGTATCTCTGAGAGGGATTACGCTCTCTAGTAGATCTTCTCAATTGAGGCTCAGCTGGTAGTTCTTCTACATCTGGTGGAATTTCTGCATCTGGAACCTCAGGTTGAGATGTAGGATCATCACCATCATTATCAACTTGTACATCTCCCCCATTAACAGGAGGACTAGTGGAATAACTAGGCTCATCATCAACACAACGTCTAACAGTTGTTGTTGGCTTATCTGTCTTCTCAAAATCTTCAATAGTTTGATCTTCAAGAAAAATCACATCTCGACTTCTAATGATTTTCTTGCTCTTAGGATCCCATAACCTGTAACCAAAGTCTTCGTGACCATAACCCATGAAGATACACTGCCTTGACTTCCCATCAAGCTAAGACCTCTCATCTCTTGGAATGTGAACAAAAGCTCTGCAGCTGAACACTCTCAAGTGACTGTAAGGAACATCTTTCCCTCTCCAGACTCTCTCTGGAACATCACAACCTAGTGGAACTGAGGGACAAAGGTTGATCAAATCTATTGCAGTCCTCATTGCTTTACCTTTGTCTTCATGTCTTCCCCTTGACTGTTCTCTTTTCAAGAACCTACAATTCCTCTTAATATGCCCCGGCTTGCCACAATGATGACAAGTGAAAGTTGAGTCTTTCCTTGGCGATGCTGGCTTGGACTTTCCTCTTGATTTTCCTCGGCTCTCTGACCTGTCAGTACTGTGAGGTTTTCTAAATTGGCTTCTCCCCCGTGACTCTGAAACAAGTGCTTCTGACTGGGAGGAGGTATTGATCAAATCCCGCTCTTTTCTTCTGGCTTCTTCATTCAACATGCTCTTTTTTACCATTGACAACGTCAACTTCCCTTTTGGAGTTGAGTTATTCAGTGTCACAACTAGAACTTCCCAACTATCAGGTAGAGAACTAAGCAATAACAAGGCTTGCAACTCATCACTCAAAGTGATCTCATTATTCGTCAACTGATTCACAGTCTCCTGAAAGATGCTCAAGTGCTCCGGCATTGATTTACCTTCAATGTACTTCATATTAACCAACTTTCTAATCAAGAAAGCTTTGTTCTGCACATTCTTCCGCTCATACAGCTCCTTCAACTTGTCCCACATCTTCTGGGCATTAGTTTCAGTGTCAACATGCGGATACACACTGAGATCAAACCATTGCCTAATCAAAGCAACTGCTTTCCGGTGCAACTTCTTCCATTCAGCATCAAACTTAGTACCTTTGGCTTTATCTCCCTCAATAGGATCATACAAGTCCTTGCTATATAGCATATCTTGCATGAGGGTCTTCCAAATAGAGTAATTTTTGGAATCCAATTTGACCATATTTGGCCTATGCGTATTTTTTTCCTCCATTTAATCAGCACAGAATAAACAACCAAAGCTCTGATACTACTTTGTTGGGAAAAATTCAGGTTCAAACCAGAACCACAGCGGAAACACCAAAATAATTTTCCCACAACCTGTGCAATTAAATAGGCAACACCAAAGATACTCCAAGCATCAGAGAATATGCAGAAATTAATAACATAAGACACAAGGAATTTTTATCGTGGGAAAACCCTCAAAAGAGGGAAAAAAAACCACGGGATCTAGTCTAGTAAAATCTTCCACTATCAATAATAATGGGTACACAACCAGTCCTCCTAGTATCACTAGGTATATCAACAATCAACAAAATACATCATCACAACGGATGGAGTCAACATAAACTCTCTACAAAGTGGGTATCTCAAATCAAACATAAAAAAAGATAATAACACTAGCAAATTATATCCTAATGACCAGCACTACACCAGAAATAACATACTGAAATTTCATAAAAAATGGAATAAGTTTACCAAGTTAAGATCTATACGTTGGAACCGCCCTTTTCTAATTTTCTTCTTCTCTCGACGGCGCTTATGAGAGCACACGGCTTCTATCTCTCTTTCTTTCTTCCAAACCTAATTCTCTTCACTGTCTGTTCGTGGCATAAGCCACTTCTACTATTATTATTATATTGGCCTTGGGCCAAGTTGTGTGGGCCAATTGATTCGGGACCCACCAACATTTATCCAATCAGAAATCAGAAATAAAAGCTATACACCAATGTAAAGGTGGTTGAATAACAAGGAATAATAGTGAATTAATTAAATAAGGTTAAGTTTACTCTGGAATTGGACCACCTATATCAACTGCGCAATGAGAGATTGACAGAACCGAAAAGGAAGTGTCATCAGTTTTGCATGTGAGTATACGTGTATGTGCCCAAAAAATCTTGGTCGAAAAACACGTGAACAATTCACTACATACATACCTATGTATGGATAATTAATTAGTTGACGGAAAAATATAATAATACAAACTAAAAACTACTACTTCGAACACTCACACACACATAGAAGACCCTAAATATTATTCACTTTTTAGTTTCTTTTTCCCCATTTCCTCCCTCTCTTACTTTTTCAATCATTTTACCATCAATAGTAATGGAGTCCCCGCTATCCGTCACAGATATGGGGCATGTCTCCGTACCCGTGGGTACCTATTGCCAATTTTGCCATATCTAAATCTTAGCTTTTTTTTTTTGGTATTGATATTTTTCGTTCTTTATTATCAATAATTTTACACTGCACTAAAAATTAAAACCTTGTTTTGGTCAAGGAAAAATTAAAACTTATGAAGGTAGTTTGTTTTTGGACTTGGTTACTTTTAATTGTTTTTGGACATTGGTTATCTTTTATTTAAACAGGGCTATATAGCCAGAAGGGAAGAAAAAATTTATAATTCAGAAGCCCAGTGCTGAACTTAAAGTTAAAGGAGAGTGTAGAGAGCATAATTATGTTTGGGCCATACTGGTAAAGGGTCCTTTATTTTCTCTTGTTTTATTAAGTGTAAAGTCATGACCAAAAACCAAAATATTAAGTGCAAAGTAATCAAGGACCCTCCCCCAACTCAAGTAAATTTGGGCTGCACTTTGTGCGAGTCTGTTGGAATTTATACAGTGCACCCCAAAACAAGCCATATCAATGAATAGGCTTATTGTTGATATGTAAAATCAACAGAACTGCAAGGCCAGACCAGACTAAAGAGAAATGTCTGTACCAAAAATGATTAGCAAAAAATATAAAAAAAGCTATGTATTGATTGAGCACCTATCATTGGGCTAGTAATAGTTTATTACCAGTGTTTACAGTTTAAATTTTAATTATTTTAGATAGTTCTATTGCTCTTCTTGCTTAAAATTTTGTAGGATATTTGAAGGCAAAAATTAAAGATGGCTATAAAAATTTAAGTACCCAACACCCAAGTTATGGGCGTGGGCGTGGGCGTAGTCAGTGGTAACGTGTTGAACACAATGTTGGCGGTGTCTTAGCAAAAGCCACATGACTACACGAGGCTTATAGAAAAAAAAAGAAAGAGTATGCCACTATCACCCTCAAATAGAATTAAGGAATAATTCTTAAGATAAAACCAAAATGGTTGGAATAGTATTCCCTATATGAAATCAAAATTTGTATTCACCAAAAATTAGAACGTGGAATACATTGAGGAAAACATGGCAATTTCCCATCAATTCCCCCTTCACCACAGAAACTTCTTCCAAAGTTGCCAAATTGCCATGCTATCCTCCCTTGATAAAAAGGACGAACTCTGCCTCACCATTTTGTCCCATAGCTCTTATCTTCATTGTCGTTTTGTTTCCCCCAAAAAGGCCCAATACAAAGACCAGGCCCAATAAAACTTGTTGCACGTCAATAACACGCAAGGTCCACTTTCTCAATCCGTCAAAGTCGAGAAAAAAGGTCAGAAGAAAAGCGTGTTTGAGTGAACCCCACACGGGCCAACGCCCTTTGCATGTAAGAGCGCCACGTGCCCAATCTTATCCTTTATTTCTTTATCACGCTATAAAAGCGCACGGGATGGGGGCAGTTGCCAAACCTAGAACAGTAACCAATTTACCAACAGATTAGCAAATTCAATTACAAATCCCTAACGGAAAGAAAAAAAAAAAAAAAAAAACACAGATCAAATTCCCAAAATGGCAGCCACCGTGACTCCTATTCGCGCCGTCGGAATCCAAGCGAGTGCCGCCTCCGGCCACCGTAAATCAGATCCAGATCGCCGCAGAAGCTCCAACGCCAACTGGTGGACCCCGCTCTTCGGCATGTCTTCCGAACCTGACTACATTGACACCAAGAACAAAGCAACCAGTCCGTCGGATTCAAACCTGGCAGCGGCGGAGGCAGAGGCGAAGGCTTCGAGACCAAGGTTCGCCGGCGGGTTCACGGAGGAGAAGGCGAGGCAGCTCCGGATTATGACGACGGGGACAGAGACCTATCACGACACCATGTATCATTCCGCCATCGCTTCTCGGCTAGCTTCCGATTTCAAACTCTCCTCCGAGCAGTGACCTCTCCGGCACTGGCACCCTTTTATCATCCTTATCTTTCTGTCTTTTTTTAAATTTCCAGATCTGTCAGATTTTAGTGTTGACGCATGGTTTAGATAAATGTAAAATTTGATGTTAATTAATGTAACGACGGTGTATGTATATACTAATGATCTTAGTTAATTATAATTATGAATGTCCTAATTTGAATATTTGATGCTTGATTTGAGCTTCAAGCCAAGGAGTGTGGCTCGCATCTTATCCATTTTTTTATTTTTGTTCTTGAAAATTAGTCGGTGAATCAGATCTGACGCAAAGGTCCACTTAGCTGACAACAATTGGTTGAACATTAGAAGCATTCATTAATTATTATTAATTAGGTTAGCACTCATAACAAAAGTGGAAATTAGCGACTCGCATTATTGCACGAGTTTGCTTAGCTTCAAGGTTGTGGATCCCAGCGCCGGTAACGATTAACTTGAACCATGATGACGTGGAGCTCCGTGAATGGGTAATACCGTAATACGTGAGGAATCTGAATTTTAAAATACAGATGCTGTCTCCTGAAGCATCTAATTAGGGAATATTATTGGGAGGCGCTGGCGTCTCTGTTTGATAGTAACAATTAAGTGGTTTTTATCGAATTAAATACGGTAAATAATAATCTTGCCCCTTCAATCTGGCCAAAATGCAAGTTGTGCCAAGTTGTTGCTTCGATTTTGATTGGAATTTGATATTTTCTGAATGTGCACACTATATTTCAGAGTCACCTCATGGCTTTGATGGATTTCTAATCTTCTATTACTATCAAGAAATTGGAGCAACCCAAATGTCCCCTTTTTTGTTCATAAACTAGTTCACTTAAGTTATGATAGCAACCCTTTCTTCTAAATAGGATTTTCATCGTACACTTGTTAATCATATGGAAATTACACCTAAACCATTTATACAGATCATTAATTAATAATACAGATGTATTCTCAATTTGTCAACGGTGATATCACCTTGTTTTCTTCTTCTTATATCCCTCTGGTTCTTGCGTTATATCATATATATTTCAATAGCCAATAATTTAAACATCGCGAACATTCCTCAGGTAGGGTGTGTCCAGATTCACCTGTATTTTGTAGTCATCGACAAAGCAGAAAAATCATAGGCCAGTATTTTCAATTTGAATATTCTAACTCATGATGAAAAATATCATAGGCCAGAAAAATCATATGCTTGTGCCGAGCAAAAACAATAAAAAATAATCAATTGATGAAAACTACGCCTTATTATGGTATGAAAAATATTAGATGACCAATATTTGTTTCTTCTATTTGTTTTGCATTCGAATCATTATTAATTATTTTTTATTAGTCCTTGTTATTTTTCTTTTGGAATGCAGAGACAATTTTCTTTTTTTTTTTTTTTTTAATATAGTAGTCTCTTTCTTAAGGAAATAATATAAAATTGCTCTAACTTAACAAAGGAGTAAAGAAAAAAAAAAAAAAACACAAGCACACGGAAAACACAAGTGGTATTACACACAGACATAGGCTGTATCTATTTTTTTATTTGGGTAAGAACACACAAGCTATATTGCTTTCTTTTTTTAAAAAAATAATAAAACATTTAAGGTTGCATTGATCTTTGAAATCAACCACGAAAAGCATCCTTTAAAACTAAACGACGAATAGGACACATCTATTTGATTTAATCAAACATAAAAAAATGGTTTATACTTTTAAAAATAATTATCGTTCAAAAAATCTAGCAAGTTATGCATATGAACAAGAAAACAGGAAAAAAATAAAAAATACCAAAATAGCCTCTCTGATAATTATATCAAAAAACGAGATTCTTGAAAGGAAAAAAAAAAAAAACTCTTTCCAGCCACTATTTCTTCATTCATGAGACTTTTTGGTCTCCTATTTTGTTACATCATGGAAAACTAAAATGTCTAGAGATAAAAAATCAAGTACCGAAAACTCTCACAAATAAAAAATAGGGTGAAACAGGAACCTCCCTCGGGAAGAAAACAACATGGGCTCAAGAACACGCTCTCCTTCTTTAGCGTCGTTATCACTCAGTTGGGTCTTGCAAAGGGGACGTTTTGCAGGCCACCCACAAAATGAGCCCATCATAACAGCAAAAGTTTAAAGGCCCAAAATCTTAAAATTTAGAGCATAAAATATAACTGTTTCCCATTAAAAAAAAAAAAAGCACCTGTTGAAGGGCAATGGAACCATGTCCAAAAAAAAAAGGGCAATGGAACTAACTTGAATTGATTTAGCGCCTTAGCGGTCAATTCGCCAGTCCTCCTAATCAAATAATCAAATGTAAGAGGTTTAAATCTCGCTATGTGTATACAATAACCCATTGACCAACAACATACTCTCAAATGAACTCAAATATACACAAAAACCCGTCGACCAACAACATACTCTCAAATGAACTCAAATCCGCACCAACAACATATCTCAAATGAACTCAAATCTGCAGTGAATTAGTTTTAAATCTAGCAAGTTAAAAGATGTCAGTAAAAACAAGACATTCCTAAAGTGCAATGTAAAGATTGATCCAAAAGGAGTTGCATAGGGGGGAGGTGACAAAGCAGCGGCAAATCTAGAAGGCACCATATATACAGACTACAGTTGTGGAGGAGAGGTGGTAATGATGATGGAGTATAGAGGAAGAGGTGGCAAGGATGAGGTGCGTAGGTGGTGATGATGATGGTAGTGGTGGTGCTGTTTGGTTTGGTAGAGAGGGAGAGTTTAGAGGTAAAATTGCAAATAAAAAATTTGACTAACCAATGACTATTAAAAGCTAAAAAGTAAAACAGGGATCATTTGAGGAGTATTGGAAAATTAATGCCGGAGAAACACTACTTGAGCTACCAGAATTAGGTTACCGATACTGAAATTGCCAAAATCTAAGGTGTATGTGATTGGTCAAACTAATCTTTACATGAACTACAACACTTTAGAACATCAAAAGGTATAAAATATGCATTAGACAATCATGTTAAATAAGTGAAACATAAGTCATAGAAAAAATTTATGTGCAACACACGTGTACATTTTTTTGTGTTGTCAAATGGTGTGTACAGGTGTTGCCAAAAGGCAATCATGTTAAATGGACAGCATAGCCATTCATCCACTCCTAAGTAAAATGTAAACACAAAAATACTAATCCAAAATCATTAGCTTTTTTTTTCCCACTCTATTCATTAAAGGTATAAAATATGCTCTAAGTCTCTAACTATAACTAAATTTCATTCATTTCCCTTCACCTCACATCTGATCATGAATGAAATAAGGATGCGAATATGGAAGCTCTGAATCTAGCTATATAAATCCACATCAAATTGTATGAAAATATGCAAGTCAACTCTAAATTTAAGAGACACAAAACAGAGCAAATGACATTAAGAAATCATAACTGATTTACTTGCACTATAAAACTCAGAATTCAAAGAACAGCCTCCTAACTCTAGTTATTCTATTGAAACCAAAATCCGTAAGAAGCACCTCTCAAAAGAATACACAGTGATTAACCGTCCAAAACATTTGTAAAAGTATTCATACATGATCAAAATTGACCTATGCTATTCAAGGTGTTACCAGGATGTTGAGCAGCATAATTGGTCAAAATTTTATTGAGCACCTGAGGTTGTTTGGTCAATGACAATGATAAAAAATCTGAAAGAAGCTTCACAGAATCACTTGCTCTCTATATCATAAATATCTGTTCTGGATATAGTCATTAAGGAGAAACAGGTAAGAACATGTTAAAATAACAGAGTAACTGACCATGATCCTTGCATTTTTATTGAATTTGATAAAATACAAAGTAGAACTCAGTTGATCATTGTTAATATAATTACAAGTACAAATATAGTTAGGATCATTATTCTTGAATTGGATCAATGACAATACAAAAATGCCATTATCCCATTTAACATATGAATCAATTTTAAACAACTAGAACAATTTGGAAAGGAATTATAGCTTATGGATTTGATGAAACAAGTAACATGCAAGTGGAGTAAAATATGGGATTTACTAATAATGAAGAAAAGAGTAATGGTCAACATAACCCTTCCTTAAATCAACAACAACAACAACAACAAAAGCCTTTTTCCATGCAATGCCAAAGTGCTCTATCAGAAATCACTTGCTCAAATCATACAATCAAAATAATCAAGAACACTAATCTATATGATGAGTCTCACAATCAAATGGCTCCCCTTCTTGTAGGCGCAATTAAAGAATAAGATTAGAATATGATAAGATTAAAAGGATACACAAGATAGAAACCATGGGCAAAAGCACCAGCTAAGACAGCAGTGAACAAACGATCCCTCAAAACAGGTCTGTGCCTCAGGGAAAGGCGAACTGTGAAAGCAAGAAAACAAAATTGAAGAAAAACAAGAATAATGATGAATTAGATGGAGAAGGAAAAGGGAAGAACGTACTAAGAGGGAGAACGGGGGCATAAATGAGAGGAACAAGGAACTTGAAAGGGGGACCGTTGTTCTTCCTTCTTACGACGGCTTCTTGTTCTTGCTTGGAAGTATCGGACGGCGGCGGTGCCATGCTGTTCCTTGCGATTCCGAATTTTGGATCTCAATTGCTGATTTGCTTCACCCTCTTCTACCAACTACTTTCCGCACACCGTTTTATGCCCTTTTCATTACATTACATACTTGTTTTTAGGAAGATGTTTGGATCTTATTATCATTCTTTTTTCTCTTTTATTTTCCCTTCAAAATATGTTTTATTATCAATTTTTTATGACTTTTTTTTGTTCAGTGTAACTTAACCAATTATATTTCCTTGTAACCTACTAACCTTTTTTTTAGTGGTAATTCTTTGAAAACTTGAATACAAAAATTTATTAATTACGAGTATATATATATATATATATATATAATTTTTTTTTCGAGTGACACTAAATAAATAATAAAATATCAGGCAATAATAAAAAAAACACAGCATATAAAAATATAATAAAATATAAATCATTTAAAATAATAATAGATAAATAATCCGAAATAGTAAGAATTAGATAATTCAAAATAGTATAGAATAAAATATTTATAATTATTGTGATAACACGATAAAAATGAAAAATGAGATTGTTAGCTAGTTGTTGATTAAAAAAAATATAGACTCATCTTTTTATATTGAAAATATATTAATTGAGAGAAAATATTAAGTGAATACTGCCTATTAAAAATAATTGTTTAATATTTTGAAGAAGAAAAAATATTAATAATCAATAGTAAAAAAGTAGTCAATAATTAACTAATTTTCTATATTTTTAAAAAGAATAATGCTACGGAATCAACATGAATTAATAGGAGCCAATAAGTATAATTAGAAAAATAATAGGTGGTAAACGAAAAAAAAAAAAGTAATACCAGCTTCTTATTATTTCTAATATTCATTATCAAAACTTTAAATAGTAAATCTGAGATCTTATTGAAATTTTTTTATTTATTGTTTTGTGAATATAACAAATGAATATTGAATAAGACAATAAGGTAAAGGCGAGTTTTGTTGTAGGAAAGGTGAAAAGTGGAAGGGTGGTGAAGTACAGGTGCATTACTAAGGAATTTGATGGTGCAAGGCACAGCGAATGCAAGAATATGGAAAAGCAGAATTAGAATTAAGAGCGCGTGAATGTTAAGCCGCGAATTCCAAAATGGTTGGTGTTGGTGGCGTCTTATTCAAGCTTTCTTTCTCTTTTCTTGTGCGTGAATTTTAAGTCCATTACCAAACTATATATAACCACCGTTTTACTTCTTCATCTTCATCACCACCATTCAAACTGCACCCTCACCTCTCTCATATGGCTCTGCCTCATCAACACACGGTGGACTATCCTACCTTCAAACTCGTCATAGTTGGCGATGGTGGAACTGGTAATAATACGTTTTATAATCATGCTTCATGCATGCTTTTTTTATTTCATTTCCTCTTACTTACTATATGATGTTGTTAATGTTATCCCTCAGGAAAGACCACTTTTGTCAAGAGACACCGCACTGGCGAGTTTGAGAAGAAATATGAACGTATGTAACACACTTTCTTTTAACCTTAATTTTACTTAACTTACTCATCATTATTATGCTATGATTATTATAAATAAAATCATAATATTTTTGTAACAGCAACCATTGGTGTGGAGGTTCATCCACTAGACTTTCACACTAATCGCGGAATGATCCGCTTTAGCTGCTGGGACACTGCTGGTCAAGAAAAATTTGGTGGCCTTAGAGATGGTTACTAGTAAGTCCAGTTATTTATATCAAGGTGGATACTAACGTACAATCGACTTCACGTGAAGTTGCTTGCTAAAAATCAACTTCAAATGAAGTTAACTGCATCTGGATTTCCACCTTATATCAAACATCATCCAATAATAATCAAACACATATCATCTTTGGTTCTGCTTAAATAAACTGTTTCAACTGTTTTCACTTTGCAGTATTCATGGACAGTGTGCTATCATTATGTTCGATGTCACAGCTCGCTTGACATACAAGAATGTTCCCACATGGTACCGTGACCTCTGTCGGTATGCATGTTAACTTCATTCTCTTCATTTTGTTGTATTTGTATGCAATTCTGTCTCTGCTGATTGATTATGTCACTCTTCAATTCCTTGTGGACTCTATTATAGGGTGTGTGAAAATATACCCATTGTTCTATGTGGAAACAAAGTTGATGTCAAGAACAGACAAGTTAAGGCAAAGCAAGTTACATTTCATAGGAAGAAGAATCTGCAGTACTACGAGATATCCGCAAAGAGTAACTACAATTTTGAGAAACCTTTCTTATACCTTGCCAAGAAACTTGCTGGGTAATTAACTAAACTATTCAATCTTTGATTATATTGTTTTACTGCAATCTCATGTGTGGATGCAAATAATAAATTGGTCTTGTAAATTATATATTACAGGGACTCTGATCTTCACTTCGTGGAAATGCCTGCTCTGGCTCCTCCTGATGTATTCATTGACTTAGCTACACAGCAATTGTAAGCATTGCTGTTTTTCAAGTTCCATACACTTTTTTTAATCCATGTCTTTGTCTAGTTAATTCACTCCTATGTTTGTTATTCATGAAAATTTAAAATGTTACATGGTTTGCAGGAATGAACAGGAGCTCAACTTTGCAATTGCTCAGCCTCTCCCTGATGATGATGATGATGCATTTGAGTAGACTTTAGGGCTCCCTATGTTTTCCTGGTAGAATGATATTCCCTTACTTCTGATGTGTTCAGCACAGCCTTATATATATACATATTTTGTAGTGTTTATTTCTTAGTAGCAATTTCTCATACTATATGCAAATGTAATCAATTGACTAGTGTCAATAAACATATGGAATTTTATCAGTACATCACACAATGAGTAATGGAAGCTATAGAACTCAAGATAAAATTAAATAGTTTTTTTATGACGCATTAAAAATAAGAGAAAGTTTAGGGAACCCATAGTTTATTAGCCAATAAGTGGCTAATAGTTTTTTTTTTTCTTTTCCTTTTTATCACCCATTATTTCTCTAATTATACTCATTGACTTCCTATTAGTCCCCTAATATTGATTTCTAGCATTACTCTATAAATAAACTCCACAAACTATTCAGGTACACTAATCCTTCCACAATTACATGCTTATATATACAATAATGAAAGTGGTAATAACCTTCCAGGTCAGCAATCTTTAACTAAGTCACTCTAACTAACAGCTTTCATACTTCATTTGAGCTGATGTTAACATGGCTATACAGCTTAGTCTCAGTGGCCCAAAACAACAGCTAGCATTTTCTTATGTCAGATATGACACAGCACATGAAAACTGGCTTATATCTGTTGAAATATGCTATTTATTGGTAAAACATTCCATATGTTGGACAACACACTTTATTTATTTATTTATTTTTACTTTTGTTTTATGGCAAACAACTTTTAGTTTTTACTCTGTGCTGAAAAAGATGATTTTGGCTACATTGTAAAGCCCTTAATCACCAGACAGCAATGACTTGCTAGATTTTGAAATGATGTGATTCCATCTATTTGTTATTTGGCGGTGGCTCATGTTAAATTGCGGTCCTGACTCTGAGTAGCAGCAGCAACATTTTCAATTCTATGATGATGATGATGGTTCATGAATCAAAGTTGTTTTTGATGTGTTAGCCAGTTGGACCTGGTCCATGGTTTTTAGGCCACAGTACCATTACATACATTTTCCCTTATTAGCTAACCATACACACCCCCTTAGTCTTTTTCTCTTGTTTCCATGGCTCAAGTGGCAAACCAAATCCAGCATCACCACAATGGAGTCATGTGAACCTTGAATTAAATAGTGAATCCAATTAGCACATGAGTGATGGCAGCACCACAAGGATCACTATATATAAAAATATGGATTGAATTCGAGTAAAAATAAATGTTTCTTTTTGTAATGAGTGTGGCTATATGTCTCCATAAGTGGTTACCTCTTACCTGGTGCAGAGAAGGCGTGGCCTAAATGGAGCCAAGGATGTTGATGGCTGAAGGATGAGTGAGCCTTATTGAGCTCCATTTGCCAAAGGACATGTCCACATCCATGTCGGTTTTCTCATGATCCAAAGGCATAGACCCATTTTGCAATTACTATGCTGTGCCCACACAGGGCTGAGGGCAGTGGTTGTGGGCCATGTGAAAGCCTGGTCTTTAGCATTGCCAGCAGCAATTGTTGTGGGCTCTTGATCTTATTATGGAGAAGAATTTTGACCATTGCCCACTACACTATTACTCTGTCCAAATTTTCAGGAGCTGGTTAGTGGTTACCTCTAACAAGTTCATTTTTAACTAGGTCCCATTATCATTCTCAATTTCATCTTTTTAAGGCCACCCCTTGGAATTGTGCCTTTCAATGTCCCTCTTCCCCCTTTGGGCTACCTAGCTCTACTAGGGCCTATTTAACTCTTAGTAAGTATTAATCCAAGCCCCTTTAGTCCTTTACTACTACTGTTCTTGCCCTGTGCTTCTGCTTTAATGCTTTCTAATTTGGACTTTGCAGATCTTAAAATCATCATAATTAATAAAATACATACACCATTGAAATTATATATATAGGACCTACTCTTCTGTTACTGGTGTCCATTTAATAGTATCACCATCACACATATACGGTTACAGCTAGCTAGCTAGCTAGCTTAGCTTTCTGTGTTTTAATTTATTCCGATTTTATTTTTAATTTTCTCTGGTCTCTTTCTAGTCTTGGTTTGGCTAGTCCACTCCTATGAATTAATTTCAAGTCATCAATAATATTGAATATGGGATATGAATGTATGATGGTGCAAAGCAATTAATGTAACCAAAAACCCAGGAGGGAGATGCATGCATGGTTTATGTTATGTGTGGTCTATTTTATTTATAGATTACTTCCATGTCATCATCATGAGTTTGCGTTAATGTATATGTTATAGCAATTCAATGTATTTGTAATTAATATATATATCTAGGACGCACATTATTACTATATACTGGTAATGGAAAACCCAAGAAACAGAAGAATGAATATATAAATCTTTAGCAAGCAGAAGTAGTTGAGAGAGAACATGACCTATAACAAGTTGTTTTGAGCTGATTATGGATAGACATAAAAAGCAATTTAGTTCCAATAATTTAATGAATGTATGAAACTTAATTATAAATTGGAAGAAGATATATATATTATGGTCACAACTCACATGGGCTATATATATATATGCATGCAATGCAAGTGATGATGATGATGATACATATACAACTTACAAAGAAAGTGTATGTATAATGTGGGGGAGCCCCTCATGGTAGGGTATATCAAGATAGATAGATGGAAACTGGATGGGGAGAAGAAATTAAAATGAAAAACGGATTGAAAGGAGAGGGTTAGCTTGTTTTTCATGCAAATTTTAAACAGGACATGTTGTGCATAGGAATCATGTGCTTACGCATAACAGGAGCAGCATCATTAGGAGGAATAGGTAGCATGCAATGCAGCTAGCAACTGTCATTGTCTATGCCATAACACTTATTATTAGGGACTAGTAGGGGAACCCTGAATTAATTGTCTTTGCCAATAAGGCTTGGTAGCTTAGCTAGCTAGATTATTTATTAGTTTTACCCTAACCCTATGATCATGAATGAATGAATATGCTTTCATTTCATTTCATACATGTATGTGAGTATGTCTGCCTTATTAGCTCTAGCTAGCTAGCTACCTAGTTTCCACTACTCTCAAGTCTCAAGCCAGGTTGTGATGATTTGGATTCTATTATTGCTTGCTTTCTGCACCTTACTTGAAAATTTAACAGAATGCAATGCAAGGTAGAGCACCAGTTGGATTGTTTCCACTTTGTTACTGTTACTGTTACTCACCTCATCTCTACAACTCTATATGTATATATAGCCTGGCCTTTCTTTTTCTGTCAGGGCATCTACATCTACATTCTTATCCTTTTGTGTTGTGCTCCACATCATCATTATCATTAATAAGATACTCTCTACTTTATTTTTATTTCAGTTTTTTATCTTTAATACCAATTTATGTATCTCTACATATTCGAAATTTGACTAATTTGATATTTGTTTATTTTGGATAATTTGTGTGTATATAATAAAATAAGAAAAATTTTATTTGCACACCAAAATCAAGCCATTAATATATAATACGTATTGAAATATAAAATATATGTGTAATCTAATTTATTTTTAGTACATATTTAATATTTCATATACTGATGATTGATTTCGTAACTAATTTTAATGTATACTTAACCTAATTTGTTATCATATATTAATGAGGACATGTGTGTATGAAAATTCTGATTAAGATATTTATGTAATATGTGATCGCAAACATTTCTTTTATATATATGTAAATTTAACCCTTTTTTTTTACAAATTAAATATTTCTCTTCTTTTTCAATAGTCGAAGTTTGAATTCAAAATGATGACAAAGAAGACAAAACAAAATTTAATGAATATAGATATATATTCCATTTTGTACATCATTGCTTTCTTATTAAGAGGGAAAAAAATAGAAGTCAAATGTATTATGCCTTTATATATTTAATAATAAGGAAAGCATAGGCAAGGAATGGCCATTGAAAAATTAAAGTATTCAATCTGAAACTCTGATATAAATTTCTTAATGAAGAGGAAGAAAAAGAAAATTGTCTTCCCATACTATATAGACCAATAAGGGGTCAAATTTGCATCACACAAAAAAAAAAAGTACCTAGTTATGTTTTCTTAAATTTGAATTTTTTTAAAAAAATATCCTACCAAACAACGAAAGTAGCATATTAATAAAATTGATGATATCTTCTTTTTCCAATTCTGTGGCCAGCTCGATCTTTTCGACCATTTAAGGTATTTTCACTTAATTTATTGATCACTGGTGTTTGTTGTGGAAATTGGTTCAACACTATGAGAAAATATTATAAATCATGAAATGTATGTCACATGTGCAACTTAATTAACAATTGATGCTGCTTGTAACTCGTCACTTGCTTGAAGCATTTCAATCTATTATTTAAAATTAGTCTTGTTAGGCATAGACTTTTTATACTTACACACTATTTAAATATTAGCATTTTCTTAATTGTTAATAAGCATTTTTTATTTTAATAATAGAAATAATTTAAATATATAATTAATCAATAATAACAACGGTATTTTTATATAGATATCAGAAATGTTTGGTGTACAAATAATGTTATTAATTTAAAATCAACAGTTCAAAAATAAATAAGTATTCTTCAATTTTTATTCTAGTTTATTTTAGATTTTTTATTGATTTTAATTTTGTCCCGATTGTTTATATCTAGTGTTGAGTAAACTCATTTAGAAAGAACATAATAGATAAAATTTTAAAGAAGAATCATACTAAAATAAACGATAATGTTATTTGTAAATCTATTTTGGTCAATTAAATTATTTATTTTTATATTAAGGCTTTGTTTAGTAATGTTGTGGCTGTCAAAAAGCGATTGATGAAAAGTCACAAGATGATCGTTTGGTAAAATAACTCAAAATTGCTCCGAATAAGCAGAAGCCACACATATTGAGTTTGGTAAATCTATTTGATAGTTGCTCTCAAAGTAATAAATTACTACAACGACCTTTTTATTAGTATGTGATGCATTAATATAAAATTAAATATAATTAATTGAGGATAAAATATGATTTTTATTAAAATAGAAGGTTAATTTGTCATTTTAGTTTTGAGGAGCCAGAGCCAACTTTGAAAAGCTACTCTTGCGGGCTATTAAAAGCACCCCAGCTCTCAAAAGCCGAGAGCAAAAGCTCCTTAGCCTTTTGAGTTACCAAACGCAAAAAGATGACTCCTGCTTTTTGAACGCAGGGGCACTTGACCAAAAAGCTTTATCAAACACATTCTAAATAGAATACTATTTCGGTATTAAATAGATCCAAAAAATAGTATCGAAATAAACTTTTATATTTAATATCAAAATAGTCTTCTATTTAGTATAGAATAAATAATTTAACTAATTTTGTTTGAATAAAATAGACATACATCTAAAATTATTGAAAAACAAATAAAATAAATATAAATACTATTCGATATAATTATAAAAGCTTGAAACTATAGGAATTAAAAGATAGAAAATTGGAAATCACACTGCTACATGACATAACATAGATGATTATTAAATTTGTGCCATCATCATCGTGATCACTTCAACATAAAGTGAAATCTGGCTGCATGTGTAATATATATTTCGAGATTCTGGAAAAAAAAAAGTTGTCACTGTTAACATGATAAGATCATACTCTATCTCAAAGTTGGATTGCATGTCTGGGTTTTACTTTTATTTAGTAATTAGGTTAAAAGCAACGAATCATAGAATAGAAGGGGTTGATTATAATCATTAACTAAGTACTAATAATGAGATTAAGGAAGCAATATAATTAATCAAAGAAAACGAATGAAAAAGAAGCTACAACGACACATAGACGGTAGATTATATATAATATAGAAAAAAATAATAAAATTTTTCGTAAAAGATTCGGACGCTACAAAACTACCCATGAAAAAAGAAATGAGTTTTTTATCCATAAAAAATATATTTTGTTTGATAAAACAACCCAAAATTATCCAAAATCAATGCCTCGTTAATGATATTTAAATAGTTTTGTCATATGAAACTCATCTTTCATAAATAAAAAATTTATTTATTTTAATGGTAATTTTGATAGCGTTCAAATTTTTTGTGAGTAATTTTGATTTTTTTTTTCCTATAATATAGTTTTAATATGAAGGTAGGTAGGGACCAAAGTTAGGTGAAGGTAAAAACACAAATTTGATATAGAATGAGGAGGGGCAGTGGGAAAGAGACATAAATGGACAAGGATGGTTTTAAAGGGACAAAACACACACAGCATAAAAATGCAGTACCCTTTGGGTGTCACACCCTTCTTCATTTGTGCATAAAAGCAAGACATGCATATGAATAAGAACCACCACAATAATAATAATAAATTACTAATACTATATCATAGTATCATCTCTATCTCTATATATCTTTGCCAACCCAATTAAATTAAATTAAATTCTCGGGGACAGTGGTGAAGAGAAAAAAAAAAAAGTTAACTTATTGGGCAGCATCGATAACTGTTTTTAACTGAAAAAGTGCATGCAGTGTCCCTCGGTTCACGAGGGGTTAATACGTGACACTTGATATATAAATAAATAAAATTATGGTAGCAAGGGGTGTATATTTAATTGAGACGAGCCTTAGGATTTTCTTTTGTGCTCTGTTAAAGTTTTTTTTTTGTGTTTTATTAGAGTTTTTATTATGTCATAATTGAGATTTTTTAGTATTTTAATGTGTCCTGCTAAAATTTTATTATGTCATTTTGAATTTTGATATGCTCTGATAAAGTTTTGAGAAAAAAATTCTTATTTTCTTATCTTTTTATGTGTCATACAATACAATTCAACTATCATGACCGATTTCTCTGATATAATGGTGAAGAATACTAATCCTAATGTGGGGGAGGAAGAAAGTTTCGTAGTTTTGGATGCATTTGAGATAAGAAGACGAGCTATTCTGGTTGCTACGATTCTCTGAAAGTTTTGACACCATTACAATCTTTGAATATTTGAAGGCGTTGTTGATACCTCAGATCTGGTTCTTCAATCGGCTATGAGTTTGATCCAAGAATACCACCAACATCATTCTTCTTAATTTTGCTTTTTATTTATGTGTTCTCTCCTTTAGTAATTTACGTTATGATATTTTGATTACGTGAAATTTTCACTCTCTTTGTTACCTTTTGATTGTCCAAATTGAACCCATCCTCTCATGTATTCATTTTATTATTCTAAAGAATAAAATAAAACTGTCTTTAATAAAAAAATTTAGATATAATTAATTTTATATAAAATTAATATTTTAAATTATTAAATTATAATTTAATTAAATATATTAAATAATTTAACACTTTTAACTAACAACTTCACATAAAATTATAAAATTGACTCACTTAATTATTCAGCTAAATAAAAATATAATAGATGGGTTAGTATTTAAAATTAGGGATATTTGGTTGGTGTTATGTATGTGTAAAGGTGAATACTACAATGATGATTTGATAAGTGTCTTCATATGAAGATTTTTATTTTAACCATTAGATTGTAAATTGAATGATTGGATTTTAATATGTATAAAAGTTTTAAAAGTGTTACTATTTTCATTAAAAATATAACCTTAAAGGCTAAATATTTACACGAAGATTATTTTTGCATCTTCATGAGTACATGCCATGTGTAAATTACTGGTTGTAGTGGCAGAGGTTGTTATCTTTGTGCACTCCAAAACAAACCTGACCCCTCTGCTGTGCCGTGCTGCCTTTTCTATCTCTCAGATGTCGATGCAATCAAACATATATAACGCTTTGGGACCATGTGATCCACACTTAACATTCCTCCCCTCCCCTCCCCTCACCTCACCTCCACCTTCTTCTTCTTCCTTTTCAATTTCCAACTTTACCCTTAGTTTGTCTTCTCTCTTTTTTTTTTTCTAAGTTTTACTAGTTGACATACCGTCGGTATAAAACTTTATTTCAATCATTTTCAGATCTCATTTTTTCCTTTCTTTTTTTTATAAAATACAAATACTTTTACATAAGAAAATGTGTTTGATATAAAATAATTCAAGTATTTTTATTTAACAATTTACTTTTTTTAAAAAAAATACTAAAATTATTCATAAAAAATTCAAACACTAACAAATTATCCATAAAAAATATATGAATTTTATATTAATAAAAGATAGATTCTATTTGATAAAATTATCTAAATATCATTAGTGAATCATAAAAATAAGCATGAATCGAACTGATTTAAATTTGAGAAAATAATTAAACCAAATCAATTAAATTCTAATTGATTCAATTTTAAAATAGAACCAATTAAATTCTAAAAGTGTGACACATATAAATCAGTTACTTTGTCAAGAGAATTAGATGAGAGTGTGAATCTTTATCTCATAGAAAAATTTTCATAAATAAAATAAAAGAAAAGTTTATTTGGATAACGATAAATAATATCCATTAATTTTTTTTGAAATAAACTTTTCTTTTATTTTATTTATGAAAATTTTCCTTATCTCATAACATATATACACAGTGATAAGACTTTAAGCGTTAGACTTATATCACACCAATCTAACACTTTTATTTCATCTTATCATGTATACTCATTATTAGACCTCAACGTCCAATAATAGATATATGGTAAGATTTGTCACGAAACCATACTCATCGCAAAGTTTAAACTATAAGAAGAAGTAACATCAATAATTATATATCTAACAACGTCTAAAATAAAAAATAAAAATCACTTTACAAGTTTACAAGAATATATATCAATTATCATGCTTAAATATTCAATCCGTTTTCACAAAATACAAAAGCCAACCTACCATCAACAAAAATCCATCACAAAAAAATCTAACAAAATTATAATAGATATAGCTATTCTCTAGTCTCTACTCACCCAAGAAAAAAAAAAAAAGATAATTCGCACGCATGTGATTATAATAATCCTGAAGAGACCCCATAAAAAGGAGACCGAGTAAGGATTTTGTGGGTGATCGAGTACGATTGCTAGCTTAAGTTGTGTGGTCAACCGATTATCCATAATCTCCATGATGATGATACATGATTATATTGAAGAGTGATGAAGCCATCAATGGGTTTGTTTAATGTAAATATAAATCATGCGTAAGGGAAGAGAAGTGAAAGTAGATATTTAGAGAAAACGAAAGGGGTAAAATGGTAAACATAAGCGAGCAAAGAAACAAACAAGTTATCCGCGACTACTGCAAGCTGAGTTGAGTTGATGCAACGAAGGCCTATGTGCCGCAAAAGGACAAACTAATCCAAAAAAAAAACCAAATCATTCAATCCATTTTTTTTTCTTTCTTTCTTTTTGACACTTTAATTATATGTGAAATCCCGGATATCCATCATAATAATCAAACTACATATCCATAAGCCAACTGTTGGGAAAAATTCAGAGTCAATCCAGAATCACAGTGAAAGCATCAAAATATTTTTTCATAATTTGTGCAATTAAATAGACAACACTAAAGATACTTCAAACAACAGATAATATACAAAAATTAATAACAAGAGACACAGGCAATTTTTATCGTGGGAAAACTCTCAAAAGAAAGACAAAAAACACACGGGACCTAGTTCAGTAAAATCTTCTACTATCAATAATAATGGGTACACAATCAGTCCTCCTAGTAGCACTAGGGTATTTCAACAATCAACAAAATGCATCATCACAACGGATGGAATCAACATAAACTCTCCAAAAGGTGGGTATCTCAAATCAGACATAAGAGAAGATAACAACACTAGCAAGTTATATCCTAATGACCAGCACTAGACCAGGAATAACATACTGAAATCTCATAAGAAATAGAGCAAGTTTACCAAGTCAAGATGTGCACATTGGGAACCGCCCTTTTCAATTTTCTTCTTCTCTTCGACGGCGCACATGAAGAACGCCTCTGCTTCTGATTTCTCTCTTCTCATACTATGAGACCTAATTCCATTCTTCATTCATATTATTATTATTATTAGCTCTTGAGCTTAGTTGTGTTGTTGGCCCACTTGTTTTGGGGAGCCCACCAACAAATCTCCCCCTCACCAGATCAAGTGGGGTTAGGCCGTTCCACCAAGCCGGTCTTCTCTCTGTATGAATCAAACTTCACTGCAGGTAAACTCTTAGTCATCATATCTGAACCATTATCGTCAGTATGGATCTTTTCAAGTGCATACTCCTTCATCTCCAGCGTTTGATGTATCCAATGATACCTCACCGCTATGTGCTTTGATCTGGAATGAAACATCGGGTTCTTGCTGAGATGGATAGCACTTTGACTGTCACAAAATAGCACAAACTTCTCTTGATCTATACTCAACTCCCGTAGAAATTTCTTCATCCACAAGAGTTCCTTAGAAGCTTCAACAACAGCAATGTATTCAGCCTCTGTTGTAGACAAGGCAACACATTTCTGAAGTCAGGATTGCCAAGACACAGCTCCCCCTGCAAAAGTCATCATATAACCGGAAGTAGACTTCCTTGAATCAAGATCCCCAGCCATATCTGCATCTGTGTAACCATCCAACACAAGTTGACCACTCCCAAAGCATAAACATACTTTAGAAGTACCATTAAGGTATCTGAGAATCTACTTCACTGCTTGCCAGTGTTCTTTGCCAGGATTAGAGAGATAACGACTAACAACTCCAACTGCATGAGCGATATCCGGCCTGCAAACCATAGCATACATCAAACTGCCAACAGCAGATGCATATGGAATCTTCTTCATTTCTTCTTTTTCTTTCTCACTTGCAGGACATTGCTTTGAGCTCAAATTGAAATGACTAGCAAGTGGAGTACTGACCAGTTTGGAATTACTCATGCTAAACCTCTCTAAAACCTTCTCAATGTACTTCTGCTGCGATAACCACAGTTTCCCATTCTTCCTGTCACGAGTAATTCTCATGCCAAGGATCTTCTTTGCATGACCTAAATCCTTCATAGCAAAGGATTTGCTCAAGTCTTTCTTAAGACTTTTAATCTTCTTTGTGTCATGACCAACAATTAGCATGCCATCAACATAAAGCAAGAGAAATATAAAATCACCATCAGAGAATTTCTTGACATAAACACAGTGATCAAAAGAGGTCTTACTATACCCATGATGGTCCATAAAGGAATCAAACTTTGTGTACCACTGTCTTGGAGCTTGCTTCAGCCCGTATAAGCTTTTCTTCAACTTGCAAACAAGCTGCTCCTTTCCCTTAACTGTGAAACCCTCTGGTTGCTCCATGTAAATTTTTTTGTCTATGTCACTATGAAGAAATGCAGTCTTCACATCAAGCTGCTCAACCTCCAAATTCAAGCTAGTTGCTAAACCAAGTACAACCCGAATAGAGGACATCTTCACCACCGGTGAGAAAATCTCTTCAAAGTCAATACCTTTCTTCTGCTCAAACCCTTTCACAACCAACCGAGCTTTGTACCTTGGTTGTGAGACATGTTCATCTACTTTCAGTTTGAACACCCATTTATTCTTGAAGACTTTCTTGCCCTTCGGCAACGTCACCAACTCATAAGTATGATTCTCATGCAAGGATTTCATTTCTTCTCGCATGGCCTTCAACCAATCTTCCTTATGCTCACCAAGCATAGCTTCCTGGTAGCTCTCTGGCTCATCCGTCTCAGTGTTCATCACATACTCATGAGGAGAGTATCTCTGAGAGGGATTACGCTCTCTAGTAGATCTTCTCAATTGAGGCTCAGCTGATGGTTCTTCTACATATGGTGGAATTTCTGCATCTGGCACCTCGGGTTGAGGTGTAGGATCATCACCATCATTATCAACTTGTACATTTCCCTCATCAACAGGAGGACTAGTGGAATAACAAGGCTCATCATCAACACAACGTCTAACAATTGTTGTTGGCTTATCTGCCTTCTCAAAATCTTCAATAGTTTGGTCTTCAAGAAAAATCACATCTCGGCTTCTAATGATTTTCTTGCTCTTAGGATCCCATAACCTTAACCAAAGTCTTCGTGACCATAACCCATGAAGATACACTGCCTTGACTTCTCATCAAGCTTGGACCTCTCATCTCTTGGAATGTGAACAAAAGCTCTGCAGCCGAACACTCTCGAGTGACTGTAAGAAACATCTTTCCCTCTCCAGACTTTCTCTGGAGCATCACAACCTAGTGGAACTGAGGGGCAAAGGTTGATCAAATCTACTGCAGTCCTCATTGCTTCACCCCAAAAGGATTTTGGCAACTTTACATGAGAGAGTATACACCTTACTCTATCATTGATAGTGAGATTTATTCTCTCTGCAACTCCATTATGCTGAGGAGTCTTAGGAACCGTCTTCTCAAGCTTAATGCCATGCCCTTTGCAATACTCTTCAAACGGACCCCTGTATTCACCACCATTATCTGCTCGGACACATTTCAACTTCTTTCCTGTTTCTCTTTCAACACTTGCATGAAAGTGTTTGAAGACATCGAGCACCTGGTCTTTAGATTTCAAACCAAAAGCCCACACTTTTCGAGAATAATTATCAATAAAAGTAATAAAATATGTTGCACCTCCTAGTGTCTTAGCATCCATGGTGCAAACATCAGTGTGAACTAAATCTAGAACATGTGATCTCCTATGAGGCCCAGAACTATGAAATGATACTCTAGCATGCTTTCCAACAAAACAATGAGTGCAAGTATGTAAAGTTGTACCTTTTACTAGAAGTGAGTGTCTCTTGGCTAACACGTTGAGTCCCTTCTCACTCACGTGGCCAAGACGCATATGCCATAAATCAGAAGAGGGATCATCAGCTACATTCACCTCTTCTTTGCACAACTTTGCTTGCAACCGGTAGAGAGTATAGTGAGTATTGTCTTCTTTAGCAACAACCAGAGCCCCTTTGGTAATCTTGCATTTTCCACTACCAAAGGAAGTGCAATACCCTTCTTGGTCCAATTCCTTCACAGAAATCAGATTGAACCGCATATCTGGCGCATGCCTAACATTCTTCAACAACAACTTGTAACCCAAGTTGGTCTCAAGCCACAAATCTCCAATACCAATGATGTCACACGCCCCTTTGTCTCCCAATTTAATCTTGCCAAAATTTCCAGCAGTATACAAATTGAAAAATTCACGTCTCGGGGTGACATGACATGAGGCACCAGAATCCATAATCCAAGTGGAATCATCACATACAAGATTAACATAATTTTCATCATAAGTGATAAGAACATCATCAAAAGCAACAGCAGCAGTTTCATTATCACTTTCTTTACCTTTGTCTTCATGTCTTCCCCTTG
>JASCZI010060483.1:16190-27821 GCA_036250425.1 Stylosanthes scabra
TTACAAAAAAGAAAAAAGTTTTGATGTAATCATTGAAAAAAAATGAAAATTTGTTTTCATATATTGGAGATACATGTATACACCTAAAATAATTTGAACTTTTGAAGATAGACGTAAGTCCACAAATATGAATTGGAAAATATGAATATGTGTTAGTACTTAATACATGTAATGTTACAGGAAATTAATGAGTCATGGTAAGAGTAGTGATACAAATAAACTTTACGATGTCCTTAGAGAGTTAATAAAATAGTGATAATTGAAAATTGAAAACAGTATGCAAAAAAAAAAAAAAATTTAAAATAGAATTTGAGTGTTGCATATTAAATTCGAATTAGAGTCCTTTCCTTACCACTATAATTATTAGCGGAGCAACTCATATGAAATTTAGTTACGATTAAATAATGAAAATGAGTTGATGATGCGTTCAGAGTACTAACCAAGTCATCAATATATAATAATAGGTCAGTGATCGAAGAATGTACCCAGTTTTTTATGTAGAAACCTTAGCTTGTTGAACGATCTAAGTGAGTAATTTCAGAATATATAAAGATAGTTACCCTATTATAAAGACAGCTAAAAAGTATTCGAAAAAGTCATTGTAAGTAAAAATAGTCTTCATAATTTTATTCGTGAATGACTTAATAACACAATCAGGTAGGGTATATAATCGTAATCATTGTTGGAAAACACAGATTAGTAAGTCGGATGAGTATAATGGTAAAATAATAATTCTTTGATTGGATTGGGGAGGTGTATATCATTTTGTTTATGATGAACTAGTTGAACATGATATAATATTGTATAGAATTTAGAATTTCAATTGTGATTTACATTTTAAATACTGTATGATTATGACATTGTATATATTTATTTCATAAATTGAGGTCCTTTAGGATTGTTGATGTTAAAATTCTTTATAAATTATGGTTATATTAGATGTTAGTAATAAAAATTTTGGAATACATTAGTAGGTAACCTATAGCAACTAAATTTATGTATTCCTTTATAAATTCAAATTTTAAAAAAATTTACAAATTAAAACTTTATAAGTCATAGTCTTTTGAAATGTATTTATTATCGATGATAAAATTAGAAACCTTCATTTCATAAGTAAAGAGAGATTAACATAATTAAAACCGATGTTATTTAATTTATTTGGTGATTGATATAGGGAATGGAATTACTTAGGGTTTAGTTTTTTTTTTAAAAAAAAATAGATAAAAAATAGCAGAATTACTTTCCTGTTTTTTTAATTTTTTTTCCATCGTTTTCTTTTTTCCTTTCAGGTTTTAATTATGGGTTATGGGCTTTGATGCCCATGTCAAAAAAAAAAAGCCCAAAATATAATACTCATTTTTTAACAATGCTTTTTCTAGCTTTATTTTTTTGTAATTTTTTTTTCTAGCGTTATTAGCATATATATATATATAATATAATAATATATATATATATAAAATTCTGCCTCTGACTCTGACACTCTAATTCTCACTCATTCTCTCGTTAGTCTGAAGTGTGATCTCACTCTCATTTTCTCTCTCTCTCTTTCTCTCTCTCTCTCTCACTCTCACTCTCAATGGAGGCTGGCTCAGCAAGGAAGGCTCAAGAACGAAAAGGAAAGGAGACTGCTGGGTCTAACAAGCCCCAAGAAAGGAAAGGAAAGGAAAGGAAAGCCAAAAACCAATGAGTTCGGTGGCTGCACATGTGATAAGAACAAGAAGTGCATCCTCACTCATTATTGTAATTGTGCTGATTATAGTAAAGAATGTTCGAGATACTGTTCTTGCGATCCAGAGAAATGTGAAAGAACCAAAAAGAATGAAAAAGGAGAACCTATTGAGCGTCCAAAGATGATAACGTGTGCATGCAAAAAGGGGTGCGTCAATAAGAACTGTCCATGCATTAAAGATGGTGGGAAGGGCTGCAAGGTTGCATGTTTATGCAACTGCCTCAACAAGAAGGCACACGAGGATGATGATGGAAACATTTCTAAGAAGCCCAAAAAAACATCGCATCAAGAACCCAATGCTGGTGCATTGCCAGCACCACCAACAATTGCTTAATCGAATTCAATGTAAGTTATATATCCTCATATTCAGTCTTTTATTTTTCTTTTCTTTATTTTCTTTTTTTTTTTTTTCTGGACTCAATGTAAATATGCACTTTACGATTCATGCAGTCCATATGCATTCTCAAGATAGAGATCAGAGGATTCCAACAAGTACATTCACTTAGCTAGATATCAACAAAGATCATCATTGCCTCATTGGATTGGAGAACCAAGCAAGTATATTCAACATAATTCTTCCAGCACCCTACTTTTTCTTTTTTCTTTTCTTTTCTTTCGTCGATCATGTCAAGTCACAAAAAAATAAAAAATAAAAAATTAGTTCATGTTTTCTTTTCTTTACTTTCCCTAGATACTATTCAGATCTTATGTAAAGCATGCATCATTGCATCATATATTGTGTTGTATGTGTAAAAACTATCAAATACATGCTTAAAATCTTACGTTGCAACCTAGATTTTCCATTTATGAAGCCAATGCATGATAGGCTCTGTTTTGTCTGAGATGGGCTAGCCCGATTGTTTTTGGAAAAAATAGAAAACGGCTCAAAAATCCAATTTTGGCCCACAAGATCCAATTTTGACCCAATATTCTTTCCTTTTTGTTTTTAATAGAAAACCAGAACATTTAGTTGATTTATTTTAAAAAAATCAAGTATCCTTAGGGCCGGGTTCGGGTCTCATCAAACCCAGCCCGGCCCATGTGCAACCCTGGTGACATCGTACAAACCAAAAGAATTGATTGCGAACTTTGTTGAAAAAAACGCTAAATGACTAAATTAAATTGAATTTGGTTCGCTAAAAAAAAAAAGAAATAAGGATGGCAAACATTGTTTATTAGGAACATATTAAGGAATCTGAATATGTTTTTTGTTTTAAAGAGAGGAGGTATATAAAAAAACCTGTACAATATAACAAATTAAGTACATATTTTTTTTAATAATATGTAAGAGGTCTACTCGATTAGAAAACCAAAATGAATCGAAACCATAGGTATGCACAACAACAGATGTTTCCATACATAAGTGTACCCAAAAATAAATTACAAGTAGGCTTCTTGTTCAGATCATATCCCAATATAAACTATTGCAGGCTGATAACAAAACAAAGCATAGAATACGAAAATATAGCTATTAATAATTGGATTTATCCATCTTCTCATCCTCAGATGCTCCTTCCAGAAAATGCTCCAAACCCAAGTCGGAGACGCTCCACAAGAGGCAAGTTACAATAGCTTTGTGCTCCCGTTGAGCTATGAGAACACCTGAGACTCCCGGCAAAGATCTCATCAATTCCTTGATTATACTAAGAAAAAGAAAAAAAAGAGAAGATGAGATTCATCAATGCTAGCAAGTCTAGTAATAATACAAAGAAACAGACTAACCATTTACAAAAGCAACCAAATTAAAGTAAAAAACCTTCTATGCTTGCACAGGATAAAATAGACCCATGCTATCTCTTGGTTGGTCTTTGCTCTAAAATAGATTGGAATTATGATGAACAATGAAAACTTATATAAGGGGGCATAAAAAAAGCCAATTATGATAAGAGCTAAACAATTTCAACATAACATGAATATATTGTTAGATAATGTATCCTATATACATACTTGCCGACTCCAACCAAAACAGAAGTTGGTGAATCATTGGATAAAGGACGACTGGAGCTTGAAACAGAATCATTATGGACAATAGGCTGAATGTGCATGGCATAAGTTTAATCAAGTGGAATCTGAGCTGAACCACTCCCAACTTCAAATAACTACACATAAAAGATAAGACACAGTAGAATAAAGAAGAGCAAGTTTACATACTCAGAAAGAGTTCAAAAGGAAAAACATAATGCTAGGACCATTGCATAGAGTTAAACTGGGAAAAACAACAAACCTGTTCATGATTAACATTATCAGCACCTTCCAAACAACCAATCAAGGAAGAATCATCTAAAAGTCCACGTACAATGTGCAAAGATTTATCCATCTGATACCCAATTGGTCTAGAGTCAACCGCAAACATGAATTTCTGGTTCAAGAGTTTTCCAATAATTTCAGTAGGCACTATGTAATCAAAAAGCTCCTGCATTACACCCCAAACACAAGACACAATAAAATGTCATTTGTACCGTCTCTTATATCAACAGCAGTTTGAGAGGATTCAGATCTAGCAGCTTAAAAACATTGAAGAGAAGAGAAATAAAAGAATCAACTAACCATAGCAGAAGAAAAGAGAAAATGAGTACAACGATATCCAATTGATTATTGAAAGTAGAATGAAAAAGAAAACATGCGACTAACCTTTATTTATCAAACTAATTTCAGATCTTTTTCTCTTTAATCTCTCTAACCTATATAAAATCTTGCTGCTTTGTATTTATCATCCATCATTAACTTAATATGTTAACCATTACCAACTTCAAGAAAGCACCAAGCACCAAACCGACAATCAATAATTGAACTCTATATATATGTCTATCTTTCCTTTATACTAATAAAACCTGAAAGCCTATGTATTCTTATGTGTCAAGGAAAACACACGAAATCCATGTATCCTTTTATATATATATATATATATATATCCGTGGTAAAAAACCTACCTAATCCACGGTACTATTTGACCTATACTAAGAGATATAGGTATAACTATAGAAAAACTTAGGTCCTAGGGAGTACTACTACTACTACCACCACCCTGTGGACCTTGACCTGAACCTGGACCCAGACCCTTGCTTTGATGAAGGGCTTCTAAGCATTCCTTGGCGCGATGAACTTTTGATTGTAGGTAGAAACTCCCATTCTTCGCATTGTTCTCAAACAATGTGTCGTATTTCTGCGACGGAGGCAAGAACCAATGTTGAAGAAACGAAATTTACTATATCAAAAATACGTGGGATAGTTTGACAGAGAGAGAGAATGAGAAATGATAACTGACCCTCACAATCTCCTCCCAGGGAGTTTCTTCGGTCACACCAAGTATCTGCCGAGCCTCTTGCTCACTCATGACTTTGCTGGCCCTGCGGATTGTATTTTGTATTGTATTTTCTAATTTTATAAACAGGATAATTACACTTGCACGTCTACAGTTTTATGCTTCTATGTGCATCTTGCAGAGAATTTAAAATTTAGACTTAGATATGAATTAAATTAAATTATTAATTCAACAATTTGAAAATAATAAATTATAAAAAATTTAAATTTTAAAACGTAAATGAGATATAAATTCAATCAAATCCAAATTATAATAATTTAAAAAAATATATTTAGTTCCACACAATGCTAACTGTTTGAATAGAATTAGATTAAATTAAAAAAAAGGGCAACTTCCTCCCCGAAAAAAAAGGATTAAATGGCAAATCTTTATCCTTATATAACCCACTCAAGAAATCCTTAGAGGTGTGTATGTGTAGTCTTTATCTGATCTTGTGAGTATCAATTAGGATATAGCTAGCTTTCTTCAATCACATCTATGGCTGAGATGATTGATGAATGGGCTAACATTCATCATGACATGTTGAATGAAATTACAAAGCGGTTCCATTCATATAACGATTATTTTCAGCTTCGATTAGTTTGTAAACAATGGAACTTGAAACTTCCAAAGATCCCCAATAATGGCAACAAAGTTCCTTGGCTGTTGTCGCCCATTGCTATTGATGCCTCTGAAACTCGTGATCTTGAAGAGAAGGGGATTTATCATCTCATGCTTCCAGATATGCTGCAAGACAACATCATTGTGGGATCTTCTCATGGATGGTTGATATCAGTGGTAGTGAATGAAGGTACCGTCCAAATTTTAAATCCATTTACACAGGTTCAATTGGATCTTCTTCCTCCTGTTTCAACTCTTCCCAATTTGATTGGTAACGATGGGAGCCAATATATTTTGTCAGACTTTCATCGTCCTCTGGATCACTCCTTTGTTCATAGATTTCTAGTTCATAAGGTTATTATAAATTCAGCTCCTAACGACGACAACAAGGATTTAATGGCAGTGGCTATATATGGATGTGCTTCTACATTGGTTTTCTACAAACCTAATAATGATAGAAGATGGATAAAATTTTCAGCAGATCGTTTTATGGATGTCATATTTTTTGAAGAAAAGATATATGCAGTAGAAAAGTATGGCCAACTATATGAATTTGATTTAAAGACAAAACCAGAACCAATGGGAGGAATTTATGAAGCTCCGCCTCCATCTGACGTGGTCACGCATTTTCAGCAGGTTAAATATCTGGTTGGGTGTGCTCATAATGGAAGTTTATTGATGTTGGTAAGACATTATAATGAATTGAAGGATGAAGAAAGGGGGGGTTGGGAGACTTACAAATTTGATATTTATGAACTGAAAAAGAATGCAAAAGCATGGTCAAGAATATATAATTTGGGAAATTATATATTGGTGATTGGACACAATTCTTCTGTTCAAATGTTGGCTAGCAATTTCTTTAACGGCAAAGGAAATCAGATATATTTTACAGATAATTTGGAAAATCTAGATTGTCCTTGTTATCATAATATTGGTATATACAATTTGAAAGATCAGAGTTTTAAAGTGGTGTTAGCAGAGATAGACTTTCTCTGTCGTGCTGTATGGGTGTTACCCTAAAGTTTTAAGTTTGTCCTAGGATTCTTCATTTTATTTAGCATTTTTTCATTTTCTTTTATTTAGAACCCATTAAGTAATAAGTGATATTTTAAATTTAGTCCATGCCCATTAATTTTTTTTTGGTTATTTTTTTAACTAATGTCTCGATAATTAAGATGTTAACCTTTTTTTTTTTTTATCATGGAGTTGAGTCATTCTTAACCGTCTATGTTCAACTATACTTGGCAATACCTTTTCTATGTGAAAATAATGATTCTTTTTTACGGTTAATATAAATAGAGACTGAATTGAAACATTTTGTGAATATAACCTATATAATCTACGGAAAAAATGACTATATCACACCCATGTATGTAATCTATACTTATACATCTATTCCTTTCTTATAAAGAAAATTAGAGTCAAGACTCCAGAGCTAAAAAATGTTTTTTTATGATTTATAGAATATTAATCTACCATCATTAATTATGAAACCAAAAACATTAACATTTTGCCTAATTTTACTTTGATTAATATTGAAACATTGATTGTTTTCGAGCTATAATATACATAAAAATGTAAAATAATAGATACTTTTCCAATTAGATTAAATTTTAAAAAATAAAAAATAAATGGCAAATTCCTCCAAAAGAAAAGGGATTAAATGGCAAATCTTTATCCTTATATATAAAACACAGTGAAGAAACTCTTAGCGTTGTGTGTAGTGATCTTGTGTGTATCGATCAATTAGGATAGCTTTCTTGAATCATATGGCGGAGATTATTGATGAATGGGCAAACATTCATCATGACATGTTGAATGAAATTACAAAGCGGTTCCATTCATATGAAGACTATCTTCAGCTTCGATTAGTTTGTAAGCAATGGAACTTGAAACTTCCAAAGATCCCCAATGCCAACAAAGTTCCTTGGTTAGTGTCACCCATTGCCATTGGTGGTTTGGAAACTCGTGATCTTGAAGAGAAGGAGATTTATCATCTCATGCTTCCAGATATGCTGCAAGACATCATTGTGGGATCTTCTCATGGATGGTTCATATCAGTGGTAAAGGTACCGTCCAAATCTTAAATCCATTTACAAAGGTTCGCTTGGATGATTTTCTTCCTCCGGTTTCAACTCTTCCCAATGTGATTGGTAAAGATGGGACCCAATATATTTTGTCAGACTTTCATCGTCCTATGGATCACTCGATTGTTCATAGATTTCTAATTTGGAAGGTTATTATAAATTCAGCTCCCAACCATGACAACAAGGATTTAATGGCGGTGGCTATATATGAATCTGCTCGTAAGTTTTTGCAAAGCTAATAATGATAGAAGATGGATACAATTTTCAACCGATCATGAGCGTTTTTAAGATGTCATATTTTTTTGAAGAAAAGATATATGCAGTAAATATGTATGGCCAACTATACGAATTTGATTCAAAGACAAAACCAGAACCAATGGGAGGAATTCATGAAGCTCCGCCTCCTTCTGATGTGGGGAAATCTTGGTGGGATAACCATCGGAAGAAAAAATATCTGGTTGGGTGCTCTAATAATAGAAGTTTATTGATGTTGGTAAGACATTATAATCCTTTGAAGGATGAAGAAAGGGTGGGTTTGGAGACTTACAAATTTGATATTTATGAACTAAAAAACAATGCAAAAGCATGGTCAAGAATAAATAATTTGGAAAATTATATACTGATAATTGGACTCAATTCTTCTGTTCAAATGTTGGCTAGCCACGGTAAGAGAAATCGGATATATTTTACGGATAACTTAGAAGATATAGGTGGTTTCTATTATCATAATATTGGTACATACAACTTGAAAGATCAGAGTTTTGAAGTTGTATTATCAGATGTGGAATTTCTTCGTTATACTGTTTGTTGGGTATTACCCTAAGAATTCCAATTTTTCCTTGGATTCTTCGTTTTATATAGCATTTTCTCCTTTTCTTTTATTTAGAAACCATTATGTTTATATTATTTGTTAAGTAATTTTAAATATTTTATGTTTCCTTCTATAAACACATGCTTATTATTACGTGAGATAATTTAATTTTAAATTGAACAAGTGACATTTTTAGATTCAGTGGATGTCTATTTTTTTTTAACTAATATTTTTATGACACGTTTTTACTTAATTCACTTATGATGTTAACCTTTTTTATGTGAGAATAATGATTCTCATGAGTTGTTTTGGCCGTTTGCTCTTCCCTTAAAAATGAAATCCAAATTCTTAGCTATTATGAAATAATCATCAGAGAGGATATGAAAGATCTTGTATCAGTGAACATTTACAGTTAATTTAAATACGAGATTGAATTGAAAGACTAATCTCCTATAAGAAATGGTGACTTATAATATACAGATGTATCTATATATGAATGTGTCTATTGAATGGTTAATCAAACACTTTATTTTCTATTTTAATATCAATGTGTGCGGATTTTACAGATTAAAAATATAATATCTATATACAGAACATTTCTATCGTATAAGAGACGGTAAGAAAATCATTTATGTGATAAAATAAAACTGAATGGTCACACAAACCAGGTTTATACACATTTATAGATAGATATATATACATATGATTGTTATTATTCATGTTGTGTTACTTCATATTACACAACTACTATGTTAACTACTAAAGTTTTCCATCCCACAATCACAACTACCATATCAATATCAAGATTGTGTAGCAAGTCTTGAATTTGGACAAGAAGAAACTAGTAACTTATACGGGAAGCTTGCTAACGGCGAAGAACGAGAGGATGCTAAGGAAGGAAACATCTTTGTTAGCATTAGTAATGGTAGGATTGTTGATGTTTTCAGATGCCAAGGCTCTATCACAGGTGGTTGGTCCGTCGCTGGCCACCTTCGCGTCGTAGCTAGCGGTTAAGGCATCCTGTTCTAACTCACCCAGTGAGGATTTGAATGATGCAACCACACCATCATAGTGCTCATTAGCACATTGTTTAAGGGCTGCTGAGTTAGGGTTTTCCTTAGACATCTCCTTGAGCATGTTCTGTACTTCTGTTCCTTTCTTCACTCCCATTTCCAATACAACCTTTGCAAGTTTCTTGAAGCTTTTTGCTGATGCAACCTTGGGTTCACCTTTAAAAAAATCTAGGCACCTCTGACTATATTCACCAGCATCTTGGCATACAGATTCATACAGATTGCTGCTGCTGCTTCTTGCTGCTTGAGACAGAAGGATCAGTGAAAGGGTGAACAACAAGCACTTTGAGGCATTCATTTTTTTTTTTTTTTGTAGTTATTTTGTTTTTTAATTTTTTGTGGAGACAAAGAATGATGGATTCAAGGTCTCTCTTATTGGTTTTTTTGTGGAGATGGTTGGATTGTTGAACTGATTGAGTTTCTTTATAGTCGTTGGAGATTTGTGTTGGTTACTTAATTTTAGGATGGTGAGTGTAATTTTAGCAATGTATCTATATAATGATTGGTTTAGGTTCATCTTGATCATGTCTTTGCTATTATTTTTTTTTTTACTTTTTATCAGGCTTTGGCTTCAAACTATTTATTTAGTTGTAATAATAATAAAGCAATATTTTAGTATCCAACTTTTGTTAAATGAATAACCACCATCAGTCTCTTATTAAGGTAGTGATCTAAGTATTAGTGTTCTTTTTTATTTTGGAGATTTCAGGTTGTATCATACATATTTTAGTTTTTAAGAGATTTTTTTTTTATCATACATTTCCACCTAAAAATTAGAGTTATGTTGTTTGTTGAAATGTCATGTGGACTCATCATTTATTTACCATTTCTCAACTAGATTTTATCTTTAAATAAAACGTGAACATGACTTTTAAGGAAAGTCATTTTTGTTCATCATCAAATGGTAGATGATGAATGAATGAGTAACTGGTAAGTTTCTTTTGCTTGATAACAAAGAACTGAAACCAATGCAAAATGAAAGGGGAAAGTTTGCATGTTCAAAGAGTGTAAATCATCAACACCTTTAGATATTGATAATCATGAATCAAAACCAAATAAGCTAAGTGGCCAAAACCTTGAGATATCATTGTATCAATAGAATAGAATGGATAGAAGCAACTTCACAGATGAACCAGTTTTTACAGTGCCTAATCACAATATAAGAGGGAACTTTTGAGCATCACAACTGGTTATTTACACAAAGAATAAAGCCAAATAAAGATGCAAGGTACATATTAGGCTATAGTAAAAAAAAAAGAAAAGAAAAACTAAGAATAAAGGGAGAGAAAAAGACACTATTCCATTCTCTCAAACAATGCACACACTTCTATAGTTCTATTCCTTCCAAAAGAGCTAAGATTACCACAAAAAAGATCAAGTAAGTTTTTTTTATACTGAATTCAATTCCCATTCCTACTACAATGGTAAGCTCTGGTCAAGGAGAATTCCCCACATCATCTATGTTGTTGCTATGCAAATATCAGAGAGGCAACCCCCAAGGTTTGGTCATTGGCGTGCCTCCAAAGCAACAGTGCTTCTGCTTTCAGTGGCATTACTGGCGAGTACCTCGGATGCAATTTCCCAGTTTTCACCTCTTCCCCAACTTGAGTGCCTTGCATCAGATCGAATTGTGGGGGCTCGGTCCGAGCCCACAGCTGAGTCAACTTCAGATGTATTGTGGGGGGCTCCATTGCTCCCTCTGCTTCGGATGTCCTCATCAACAATCTCTTCAATGTTCCGACGCTGTGATATCTTTAATAGGTCTTCACCGATATCTAGATCATCTTCAACCTTAGGACGCCGATCTCCACCTAAATCTGGTTCCGGGTCCCGGGAGACGACTGGAGGGACTGACCTCTGTACCTCCTCTTGAACGTAAGCCCGGAAATTGTTCCTTGAGGGGCTTACTTTTGTACAGAATACTTCTAGGAAGTTATTAAGACAACCCCGATTGTAAACATTGATCCTGTTATCAGCTCTGTACCGGAAGTTTTCATAGGTAGTCTGCA
>JASCZI010060483.1:27831-38479 GCA_036250425.1 Stylosanthes scabra
AACAAGGTATCATAACCTCCGGTTAAGACATTCTTTAAACAAAGGAACTATCATGAATAATTTCTGCATTTTTAAAGTGTTTATTGCTCATCATCCACATAGTAACAAGCTATCTGCAGAGACATATATAGCAAGATACCGGGCAGGATATTAGATTCAGAAATATAGAAGGGATTTACTGACCTGATTTGTGCCAATAAGGTACAAATGAAAGCCAGTTAGTCCGCCAACAAACCATAGAGAGATAAAACAATACGCCATTAGCGCCACAGATGCAGGGGACTCTTTCATTGCCTTCCAAACTGTCCCGTCATAATGATTCATTAGAACCTTGATGTAAAAGGCTGAGAAGGAAAACACATAGATACACAGAATGGTTGCCGAAGACACAAACAGAAAGAAGAAACGGTAGTTCCGCTGCACATTGTAAAAGCCCAAAATAAATAAATGACTATAAACAGTGTTTCAAATAAAGGGAGGAAAAAAAGGAAAGTAGTAACAAGCCAAGAACATACCAATCCAATGCATTGGCCCACCCAAGGGCAATGGTGATCAAAACGTTCTACACAATTGTTGCAAATGGAGCAATGTGAGCAACGAGGTGGACGATATAACATGCAAGTATCGCAATACTTCACCCTCACAGAGAGGCCATTGACCATTACTTCTTTTGTTCGAGGGAACTGAAGGCTTGGTGTTTGACGTCCCCCAACATCAACAGAAGAGTCATAACGGAACTCTTCTTCTGGCGGATGGGAATTCCTTGGAACAATGCCCGGATCACGTGAGGAAGTTAGAAATAGAAGAATCAGCACCTATATACATACATAAGGAGTTTATGACCAAGATCTATTAATATCGGTAAATATGTTTAAGAAGGAATTCGAAATCCACTACTGACAAATATCTGACAAGTGAATTTGAAAATCATAGAAAAAATAAAATGTGTCAATAGATGCTTCATGCAATGGCATAATAGGATTGCAAGCACGGCAATTTGGTAAGTCTTTAACGTGTGAGGATCAATTTAACTGGTTGTGGCATAATGAATGCCTAACCAAGTTTTTCCATTGCTACCCAATAGCTATTAAATGAAAATGTCTCTATTTACCCCCTCATTTTATTCCAATATCAGTTCAATTCCTTTCTCCTCTTCAAGATCTCATACTGATCTATTTTTGGGTACCTTATGTCATCTCCCTCAGAGCACCAAACTAAAGCTTTCTAATCACAAAGTAAAGTTTGTTCCATCAAAAATTTAATTTCTTCTGCTATGAACTATGATCAAAGCAAAATGAACAGGTAAAGAGGAAGAAAGTGAGATAAAAAAAGTAGGGGATAAATCCAGATATACAATCAATATTAAATTTATCAAGTGATGTTCCCAGCAAATTGTCAACAATTTGCGAAGTTAAAGGCAAAAAAGGAAGAACAATAAATGGATAAATGAACAGAGAACCAGAAACGATACTTAGATGAGACAGGAAAAAGCAAGTTCTGTCTAATATCCATTAACCTATTTTAAAATTGGATTATGGAATGTTTCAATTCAAATATCAGATGGCAAACAAAGTATTACTAAAGAAGAAATAATGCAACTTACATAAATATTAAAGAGAACTGCAAGCACTAAAATAGCATATCCAATATCATATGAAGGAAATTCATGCCGAAGATGCCTTGCTACAAACACACAAAAGATGACAACTGGAACAATAATGAGTAACAAGGTGACAAGAAGAGATCTAGCATCAGGTCCAAATATCAACCTTCCTCCACAAAAGAATTTCTGCATAAACATAGGAGAGATGTTTGAAGTGAAACTCAATAGAAGTCGAAATATCATAAACTAGCTAAATGCACAAAAAAATTTAGCAAGATGGCACATCATTTCAAGTGAAAACCATCAACAATTACACACACACAATATATATATATATATCAAGAAGTGCTGCGAAGTGGTATTATTTTTCAGCTTGATTCACTTTCACACTAGGCCTTCAATCAGTCAACTTGTCACATTGGCCTCAAAAGAATTGTAACTGACCTTTGTCCTACAAGATGGATTGGCTACGTAGATCAAATAATGGCATGGTGTTATATCATAAACCAAACCTTATAAGTGATCATACCTAACCTAATCAAAAAAAGAAAAAAACTTTGGTATGCAAAGTCTAAAACTGAACACAGACAGTTAACACTACCAGAATCAAGTTTCTTGTATACTACAACTATTTAGATATTGACAAAGAAGTTTGAAAAATGAATGGTGGTCACTACAATGTTAAGAAAGGATAATTTCTGGTGACTAAAGATAGTGTGAGGGACAAAATATAAAAGACAACGGTATTGAATTTAAAGCACAGTGACCTCTCAATGAAGTGTAGCAACTGGTCCCAGGCCTATTGACCTAGTTCTGCAGTTTCTATTACTAAGCTCCACCAAAATCCCCATTTGGGTAGCCCCACAGGCTTTTTGGGTTAGATCACATTGCAATATACCATTTAGAATACAGAGAGTACAGCATATCATTTATATATTACTTTCACATCCAATTGGAGTCTATAACTTTATTCCAACATAAGCCTCTTGATATAACTAATTCTTGAAATTTTCCACTTCATCTTGAATCAACAAGGAGAAGTTTCCAACCATGGTAGCTCCATTCAAGCACATAATTAGATAAAATATTTTGGAATTGAATGTCATCCTAATTCGGCATACATCTAGAACATAGAAAAGAAGCAAGCCAATGATCGTGACACTAAGAACCGTCGAGTTATGTATCTTCCAGAGCAATTTGCAAACTCAAGAGCAATCTTCAATTCAAATCAAATAAGACTATAAGAGGAAATAAAACTAAAGTATTGCTTCTACAATCATCTTTCCAACTATATAACAAGGAAAATATATATATATACAAGGTTCAATAGAACCCTAGCTGCACTAAAGGAGCTAGTATCAGTTTGAAACTTACAAACTCCTACACAAAACCTTAAACAAATGGACAAAAAGGGTTACAAAAGACACGAATTTGCTCATATTCACAAGTTCCACAGCTAACACATCTCAAAGAACCTCACAGTATTCTTTTAGCTGAACTCTCACACACCAAAAACACTGTTCCAAATTTTTTAAATTCACAGTCTTTACTCCTAATTTTCCACTCTGAAAGCATCAACAATGATAAGCAGCATCAAAAACCCTCCAATATGGAAACCAAACAAATCACACTTCCCAAAAAAAACAAACAACAAATCTAACGCATACACAAATGGCACAAGAAGCATTAGAAGCTGAAAATTAACGAAGAAAAGAGCAGTGAGAAATTTGAAGAAGAACAACATTACATTACTTCCTTTCCATGCTTCGTAGACGCGCTTCGCTGCCATGAAGAAGGAGAAGAAGAAGAAGATGCTTGTGATACCTAGAACATGCAACTTCTTCTTCTCACGTCTCTCACCACTGAATCGAATCCCTCGATTCAGCGATTCATTGGGGATAAAACGATGCTGCGTCTCTTCCTTCTTCGAATGTGATTGAAAGCCCCCGAAAAAGACAACAACTTTCTTCAATCAGAAACAGTCACAGGTAGAATTAGGAGAGAGAAAGAAGAAGAAGAAGAAGAAGAAGAAGAAGAAGAAGAAAGAGAAATGAAGAGAAGAGAGGGTGTGAGATTCAGAGATAGCGATTTTCTGTATTTTCCAATTTGCAAGCTCGCTTTTCTTTTTTTTTCTTTTTAATTTTTTAATTTTTATAACCCCTAATTAATATTTTTTCTGGAAAAAAGAAAATTGAAATGAAGAAGAAACAGATAAAATATAAAATATATATAATTAATAAAAAAAAAAGTGAGGGAAGAAGAAGAATGAAGAATGAGAAGAAGAATAAGAAGAAGAAGAAGAAGGCAGTGTTGTTAAAAATGTGAGGTGTTATGAATAAAATAAATAAATAAAAATGTGAGGTGTTGTCTGTTTTGTTTTGTCATTCGTTATGATCTTAAATCTTAATAACTCTCTTTTCTCCATTTCAATTCTTAATTTCACCTAACTCAATAATAACAATAATAATAGTAATTTAATTTTTGATGTACTATTTTATATAATTATTTAATTAATAAATTTGCTTTATAAATTATGGATTTTAATATCATTTGCTTATATTTATTTAATTAATTTTAATTAACCTGCTATGAAGTGGCTTCATCGGAACGGTTATGATAGAGATAGTCCCTTCACACTCTCTCTCTCTGATTCATCCACCATTATTCACCTCATTCAATTCAATAGAAAAATTCAAATTGGAAGAAGAGAAATAATAGTTCTACTGCATAAATAATACAAAAAGAAATTAGTGAATGGGCCAAAAGAGAAGTGCCAACCTGGCTTTCCTGTTTTCTTTTGCTTGACCAAGAGTCCAACACAATATAATTATTTTCTTAAATAATATAACGGGAATGCTACATATACACCTTTTTTGATGTACACCTCCAACCAAGTCCCAAACGAACAGATTTTTATATATACAATGAATATGTTTTCATAGTTGACACGAACAGATTTTAAAACTTGTTCGTTTGCTTTTAAAAATTTATTTGTTATAGTAGTAAAATTCTGTTTGTGTACGAACAGAAATCTATATATACAACGAACATATTTTATAGTTGACACGAACATGTTAAAAATTTATTCGTTTACTTTAAAAAATCTGTTCGTTCTAGTAGTAAAAATCTGTTCGTTTAAGACTTGGTTGGAGGTGTACACCAAAAAGAGGTGTACACAATAATCTAATTCCCTTATATTTGGATAATATATTGTATTTGAAATCCCTAAAATATTATATTTATCACTTTTTAGATCAAATTGATAAAATTATTAAATTTTAAAAATAATAGTCTTTTACTTACAATCATAAGTTGCAAAATATTATTCTTGGTTACAAACTATATTTCAGCTTAAAATTATTAGTTTCAATTATACTTTAGCAAAATCAATATTTTAAATTAAAAAATGGATTAATATATTGCAAAATAATAATAGTAGATATGCCTTTTCCCAAGGTTGTTCAAATAATTAAGGCATTTGGGAGCACCTAGGAATTCTCCTAAATCCTAACAAAGTCAGCTTTTTTATTTGCTTAGGAGAATTGTGATTCTTAAATTGTGTCTTTCACTTTCAATTCATGTGTGCTTGGACCAATTTAGAAGATTTGGGACCAAAAAGCCACAAACACTCTTCCATTCCTTTAAGCCACCACATCACCATGCAAATTCCATACATAGATTTTGGACTATAATTACATAATTATCATTATATTTCTTTAATCATGAAATTTTCTCTGCTTAGTAAATTACTCTACCTAAAGTTTACAATAAAATTTAGGTCTAAAAATATATTCTCAAAGGAAAAAAAGTATATACTATACACTGAGGGTATTTTGGGAACCCACAAAAAAGTATTTTTTTGAAAAGAAAATAATCATGTTTGGGTTTTTTTTGTGAAATCATGTTTGGGTTATGATAATCTAAAAATAATTTTATAACCGAAACTAAAAATTTTAAGCTAAAAAATTTTATGTAAAAAAATTCTATTTTTTATTTTTAAGATTTTATAGACACTAATAATTGCGCCAAAGGTGTTAAAGTTTGACGTTGGAAAATTTAAATGGGATTGGATAATTAATCTATGAACGGCCTGAAATTATTTACGGAAGGACAATGATAGCGAATAAATAATTATGTTATCCACTGAAAACCCTATTTAATAGCACATCAAATAGCCAATAAATAATAAATAATTATCTTTCCTTTTCTTCTTGTTTTTTGGTGGTTTGGTAATTGGTGATCACTAATGAGACACAGAGAAAAGGCTTTTTTTTTACAGAATAATCATCTTTGGGAATGACTAAAAGCTGTTTACTAAGCCCACATGAACATCTTGGGCTTCGGATGAAATTGAATATAATAACAAAAATGGTGTTTTGTCTCTAGGATCAGATCATTATTGGAAGATACATGTATATTTTTTTTTAGGAGAGAGACACAGTTCGTTGTTTAAAAAAAAAAGAGAAAGACACACAGAGCATTATATTAGGTTTTAAATATATTTAACAACATCCCCTAGCACAAGTGGTAAGTGAATTAGTCTGGTATGCCGAATTTAGAATACCCTTCTATCAAAAAATATATATATATTTCTAGTGTCCAACCAAAATATATATATATTTCTAGTGGAACTTCTGAATAGAATTTCGATTTAATTTTTACTTTTTTAGGTAGGAAAATTTTATAATTTAAATCTTACTTCGTCACATATTAAATAATGTAGTTTTGTGGCATTTATAAATATTGTATGTTTTACAATTTTATTTATGTATAAGTTACTTATTGTTTTAATTTCAATAATAGACGGGAGAATGAATACCAATGCAATCGCCATGTTATGGCTTATTATTCTCAGTAATCATGTATATACAAAACATATAATTTTTCAAGAAGATATAAAAGATTATTATAACCTTGTTAGAATTTTATAAACATCGATCCATGAGTTTCACGAGGATGAATTAAAAATAAGGTATACATAGATATATAATACGTTGATCTCACAACAGTAGCACATGTGTTCTCGCCACTTGCATGGCTTTCTTCCCAATTAATCAACAGAGAAAAAAAACCATAAAAGGGCTAATTTACCTAAATGCCACTCTTTGGAAAACTTATTCCCAAAATGTCACCCTTTTAAAACTATTCACTCAGTTGTCACCGTTTGCCACGTTGGCAGCTGAGTCATTTTTTTTGCCGTGCTGACTAGGAGGCGCCAATACGGGACGCGTTTCCTGCTTCGAAGGCGCCAACGCGGCAATCGCCTTCCATGTAGGAGGCGCTAAAGGAAGAGGCGCCTCAACGCTGAAGACGCCAAATGTAAAGGCGCCTCTTCAAGGGAAGCGCGGATTGCATAAGCGCCACATTGGTGACGTGTCAAAGATACTGCTGCATTATATTGAGATGCCTAAAGAGCTGGATATTTATTTTCGGTACCTGATAAACATTTTCCATAGGTATATATTCTCAACATTCAGCAAATCTAAGTTTTCAAATGTTCCAAAAAAAGAAAACAAATAAACAAGAGTGCACAAGTTTCACATCAAATAGTAAAGCTAAAGAAATCTATCGAAACAAATCAACACAAATCTTGAGACGAAATCATGACTGTGGAGGAGGTGGAGGTGGTGGAAACTGATATGGGGGATAAGGATATGGATATGGAAAGGGAAAAGGGGGTGGTGGCATGGTAGTGCTAGCAGTAGAAGTACCAGCTGCTCCGATATGAGAAGGTGGTATCGGATAAACTACATATCCAGGATACTGATACGGAATCTGCGGAGGAGGTGGGGGTGGGATACTCTGTGCAGAAGTGGATGAGGGAGTGGCCTGACTGGACGAAGAACTCGGCTCATCGTCGCGGAGCCTAGTGCGTGTAGCAGCTAATCCGGTGCGCCAACGCCTAGCTCGACTACCACCTTGTTCAGCCTCGTCTGGTGGGGGTTCAACAAATGTTTGTGTTGGTGGCGCTGGCTGGCTTAGCTGCTGGAGCTGCGTACGGTCATGCTCTCCTAATAATTTCAAAATATCTGTGGTGGCATGACTTACACTATCAAAAGTGAATCCAGCTGGAGGAGCACTAGAGGAGATATGTAACTGTTCTACCAAATCAACCTACAACAATTTGTTTCATACGTAAACCTTATTATTAATCAAGTAGGAAGATATGAAAAATTTAATTCCAAATTGAATAAATCACTCACAACTCGGCCTAAGGTAGATGAAGATCGGCCTATCCATCTTCTGGTGATATCCATATACCACTTCATGTAGCTTGATGTGGCTGTCAAAGGAACCACAAGTGGTCTCCCTTGTTGGACGCGTTCTCTGCGTGTATCCCACCTCTGAATGTGCTTTTCATGGATAACAGGCCATTTTTCGTCGGTCCTGCCGGATAGGGTGACTGAGTGTAAGTCATCCGGCTGGTGAGGTCTGCCAAGAATGGGCTGATCAAGTCTGAATTGGCACATGACCCGATCAGGATGATGATACTCAACAATGTGGAACATAATCAAGGGCACCAGTGCACGCCAAATCTCCGCACCTGCAGTGCAAAAATCCGGGACATTTATACCGGAATAAGGTGTCCATACAATCTGCAATTTGTAATATAATATTTCATATTAGACATCCCGTGCATAAAATGTTTGAAAAAACTAATGATGAAAGAAAACCGTATAAATAAGTACCTGGTTCGATCTCAACGTATCAAAGAACTGTCGATAATACCGTAATGCATGCTGTGGACTATCAGATAGGACCTTATGACTATGCCACCTGAAGTTAATTTAAGTTATAAATGTAGAGTTAAGTTAATGCATGATGAATTTTAAACACGCTATGCAAATAATGTGCTCACCTTAAGCCCAAGGGGCGAAATGGAAGTCGCGTATCCGAATAGGCGTGCAGCAGAGTGGGATCCGTATCATCTAATAATTGCGGTGCAATACCCGGGAACCGATGCCAAGCCCAAAACTGGAGTATTATGCAAGCTCCCCCAATCTCCTTCGAACTATAAGATGTAGCCTTGCATAATTCTCTGTAAAGATATGCGAGGACCGCCGATCCCCAACTATAAGTGCCAGCAGTTTGGAAATCCTCTAATAGAGGCAGGTACATAAGATGAACCAATTTTCCTGAATGGTCCGGACAAAGAATCCCCCCAATCAGTCTCAAAATGTAGCTCCTCGCATAATGTGCAATATACTCAGGGTTATCCTCGCCCTCAATAGGTACACGGTGAAAGTGATCACGTAACCATGGCAGAGACAGACGTGAACCCCTCATCTGAGTCCTCGGAGGAACTAACCCCAACAGTCTACGGCATAGGGCATTCCAGTCACAAGTAGTATCACCGGTAACAGCTTGCCCATCAACTGGGAGCCCTGATATCATGGCAATGTCTAGGGAGCAACACCTTTGTACCAGGTATGCACGCCTTCATTGCCTCAATCCATCTAGGGAGCATGTTATATGACTCATCCCAATCACCAAAAACCTTCACAACATGAAATTAGGAAATATTATTTTTAATTTTGGTATGTCCAACTGAAAAGAAATTAAAAAAAAAAGACAACTGAGTACCTTCACAATGGCTAGTTGCTTGGCCATCCAAGCTTTCTTGTAGCTCACATTGTATCCATATTGACCACGGATCCTCTCAATGATCAACTTCACAGGAATCTCAGGTTGAACTCTAACCATATCCAATACGGTGTCACAAATCAATACAGAGCTGAGTTTGTCATGATCTTGTGATATGCTTGAGTTAACACATGTGTGCGGACCGTTGTACTTCTTTATCTCCCAAGCACCCGAATGCTTGCTACATATTGCCCGAGCCCTCCAATTACAACCATCTCCAAACTTCGGGCACTTCACAATCAACCTCTTTGAGTCAGAATCCTCCACCTTAAAGGTTTGATGCCTCCTAATTGAGTAATCTCTCAAAGCCCTATGTAATTTCTCTTTTGTTTGCCACTTTAACCCTACTCGTAGCTCTGACTCCGGTCTCCACTCTTCGGAACCTTGAAATTCCGGAAATTCGTTTGATCCATCCATAGCATCCCAATTAATATCAGAAAATTGGGAACTAGGTGGCACATGGTAACTTGGTGGACTAACCGCCACTATTTGGCCTTCACCCACCTCAAATGGTTGATCCAAGTTAACATCTACACCATCCTCTTCACCGTGTAAGAAATCATCCTCATGATCACTTATGTCACTTAATATATCCCTCATCAAAGGATTTTCCTCATCAGGTGGGTTCCTCAAAGTATCCGGTGTGGAATTATCTGAATTTCTTTGGGCGGAAGCCTGCGAAGATTGAGTATTAACCGTTCGATCAACTACGGGAGTCTCCATTACATTTTCAATGGCTTCAGATTCCACATACAAGTACATAGTTCTATACCCGCCAGTCCCACAATGCATATCAAACAAGCAACTAATGTCGTCGTCAACATCCACCAACTGCCACTTCCCGACATCAACCGCATGTGGTATGCGATATGCCATCCTACCCACCACTTCGTTATTGTTAAGACCAACTTTTTTATGAAGACTTCTCTTTAGCATTTCAAGAGTAAAAGAACTCTTAATACTCATGGCCTTCGGCTTCGGTCCATCATATGGAGCATTGTTTTCAATACTATCGTCGTCAATCTTACGCCCATTATAATGAACAAGTGCAGTCAACGGTGCCATAACCTATTTAGTAACATTCACAATATCCTTCACTGTCGACACAACGACCAAGTGGCATAAATAGTCCCTAAATCACTACTTAAGTCAATGCTTGGAAACAACATGCATTCTACGTCACGCTAACAATATACAATCTAATTCATTCTAACAACATACATTCTAACTCATGCAATCAATAAAAACACAAAATTTTTACAAATTGCATATTAATAAAAATTCAACAAGTACATAATTTGACCTACATCATATTCTAAAATACAAATCACAAAACATACAATAATTTAAATAATTATTCTAACTCCTAACATCTAATTCGTAAAAATATTATTTTACCTA
>JASCZI010060483.1:38602-51038 GCA_036250425.1 Stylosanthes scabra
ACAGTAGAGCATACCTGGTTTAGGATGGTTGAGGCAGAGTTGAGAAAATTTCTTCCTAGAGAGATGATATGCGTGGGTAGAGAGAGAAGTTAAAATGGGAAATGAAAGGGGCAAAGGGTGCTGCCGTTTGTTTATAGGGCGTGGGGATGGGGCGCCTTTGCGTTTCACGTTTTCCATGTCGTGGCACTAACGCGGGGAGCGTTTTTACACACATGGCGCCTTTACATTTGGCGTCTTCAGCGTTGAGGCGCCTCTTCCTTTAGCGTCCTTCTTTCTTTTTTTGTCAAATTCTTATTAGTTATTGTTCTTTAAAAATCATATTTAAAAAAATCTTTATGATGATGAACTTTCCTCTAAACCATAGACGTTATCTTTGTTGCAATTCATGATACATGTGATACGTATTTATAACATAAATAATATTGATTTTTTTAATAAACTAATAATAATAATAATAATAATAATAATAATAATAATAATAATTGTTGAATTAAACGGGAAAAGGGCCTAAAAATAATTATAAATTCCTTTTCTTAATTAGAAAAAAAAATTATTCCATCCATCCATAAACAGAAAGTAAAAAGCTGTGCATGGCTGCAGGCTAAGATAAATCTTATATATTAATAATTGTTATGTATGTGGCATAGAAACTATATAATTACGAATTATCCATTTTAATTTGACACCTTTTTCAATGTATTGACAAGAGTTTTTTTTAAAATAAAAAATAAAAAAATTTGAATCACGGAATGCGTATAAATCTGCTACTTCATGAGTGAGGCTTTTGTAGTTTTCTTTAATTTTTTAATTTTTTAGTATGAAATCATTTTTTAAATTAATAATAAGAATCAAAATTTAAATCGTTTTATGAAAATTATTTTTTCAAAATCTTTAAGCTATATTTAATAATTCACAAAAGAGAATATAGTCACAAAAAATTCACAAAAGAAAAATAATACATATGTATACCTGGACGGAATTGAAAATTAAAATAAAAAGATATATATTAGGTTGCATGATATATATAGATCTTGTCTACTAATAATAATAATAATCTCAATTTAATAATTTATTATGAAATAAAAGTAATTGGAAAATTCGTAGAAGCAGGCAACTAAGCAAATTAAAAGCCCCCTCCAATAATTCAATCCACCAATATAAATAAGTGTTGCAACTTTTGCTAAATTCACAATTCAAGCAAATTCAAGCACTCATATAATACAAAAAGAAAATATGGGTAGGGTTATTAGTAGTAGTAGTAGTGCAAATACCCTTTTGTTGTTGTTTTCCTTATTATTACTATTGGTTTCCCAAATCAATGGGTCCATGTCTTCAAACAGGAAATTAGGAAGGGCACCCATAACTGCAAAGGGATTAGACTATGATTACTATTGGATATCATGCCCTAGGCTTGAAAGAATTGTGAGGAAGCATCTTGAAGATGTCTTTGCCAAGGACCCTGGCCAAGCCCCTGGCATTCTTCGTCTCTTCTTCCATGATTGCTTTTCTCAGGTATATATCACACTAAGTGCTTTCTTATTATTAGTAGGTTTAAATTTCTCGAAATAGCAGCAGTTTCATAACGTAGTTTAGAGCTCGATTTTACATATATCATTTCATAAATATTCTTTGATATATTTTAATCATAAAAACTTTGACATCGTATTATAAAAATATTTTTAAAAAAAATTTATACAGATCGAAAGAATATAAATGAAATCTTAGAGCCTTTGAAGTCGACGAAGTTGATAAACACCACACCTTTAAATGATTCGATATGTTTGACTAAAGTGTAATTTAAAAATTTTAAAGTGATAACTTCAAATGAAATTAGTTACACCCAAGTTTCTCCGTAGTTTTAGAAGGGCCAAAAATCTACAACATGCATCAAGTTGGATCAATCGGATAACATATAATAATGGATCTGAAGTCTGAAGTCTGAACCCATCTACTGATGAAGAGTTGATCGATGACGATATTATTCAATATTTATATATATTTAAAGAATGGAGATTAAATCTGATTTAGATGTTGGAAAAATTTTAAAATAAAATAAATAAAAAAATTCATGGAGTGATGATGAGATCCAATAATGCAAATGCAGGGATGCGATGCTTCAATATTGCTGGACGGTGCAAACGATGAACAAACAGCAGATGAAAACATAGGGTTAAGGCCAGAAGCCATTCAAACCATTGAAAATCTTAGAGCTCTTGTCCGCAAGCAGTGCCCTAGGGTTGTCTCTTGCTCTGACATCCTTGTCATCGCTGCTCGCGAAGCTGTTCGTCAGGTATACCCATAATTAAGTGAATATTTAGATCAGTTGATTTTATGTGAATTGCTCATTAAAAGTCGTTAGATGATTTACTATATTTAATTAAATTATGATCTAACGACTTTAAAGTAATAATTTTATATAAAGTAGTTAATGAGTTTTTACGCTATAATCAACCAATTATAGGTAGTCATAATTACTTATCTATTTTGACAAACGTAGAGATTTATATATAATTAATTTTATGTAAAGTTTGTATTTTAAAATTATTATATAACAATTTAATTAAATATATTAAATTATTATTAACAAGTAATTTCACGTAAAATTAAGTGAATATTCGAATAATTACCTTTGTTAAAACCAAGCATACCAGCATATCATGAATATATTGAAAAAATATCCTCTAAAATTGTTTATCAAAACATTTTACTCATTTTTAAATTTGTAACTTTTATTACTTTAGACTCTTACTATATTTTAATTTAAAATTATCAGGATGTTATTACTTTTTCTTTTGTTCTTTAGAGTGAATAACAATTTTATGAGATATCACATGCATTTTGATCTCTCTATTATTTTGAATAAATCAATTTGCATGCATGTTTGTATATTATATAGTTTGGAGGCCCTGATTTTGATGTGCCATTGGGAAGAAAAGACAGCAAATCCTTCAACACATCGGCAGCCACAAACCTCCCAAAACCTTTCTTTAAAACTCCAGATCTTCTTAAATCTTTCACGGATAAAAAACTCGATGCCACGGATTTAGTTGCACTATCCGGCGCGCACACATACGGCGTAAGCCACTGCGGATCGGTCTTCGATTTCGAACAAATCATCCCCTTTAACCGGAGCACCGATGCGCCCATCGAGCCCCAGTTTAGTAACAGCCTCGTCGGGAAATGTCCCAACGAGGACAGTCCCGCCACGATTGACCTAGACATAAGGACACCAAACAAGTTCGACAACATGTACTACATTGATTTGTTGAACCAACAAGGGGTGTTTATCTCCGACCAGGATCTTGCTTATCATAAAGATACCAAGGAGATTGTGAACCAATTTGCTTCTAATCAGAAACTGTTCTTTGATAAGTTTGCTAATGCTTTTGTTAAGGCTTCACAGCTGGAAGTTCTTACTGGGAATGATAAGAGAGGTGAGATTCGTAAGAGTTGTTTTGCTCCTAATGATGGTGATGATGGGGTTTCTTCTTCTCTGCTCCATGAGGTTGTGGATTCGGCTACAGCATCTAATTAATTAAGTTATTGGTTAATAATTAGTTTAATTTGATTTTATGTTTCATAATGAACTTATTAGTTTGTATCTTGGTTTATCTATGTACTTGTAATGTCTATTTTTATTTATGGGAGTTTTGCAATAATTAAAGCCTATTCTCTCTTTGATAATATTGATTATTATTATTATTATTATAATAAGGGGTTTTGAATTTGGTATAATAAAAAAAAATTCTAACAGAATAATCTGCATCAATCGAACTAGCATCAATTAGCGATTAGTGTACATTATTAGATGGTCAAAATTTGAGTTTTACGCAATTTTAATTAAATTCTTCACGTGACTAATGCTAAGAAGACTTTGATATTACCCATTACTTTGATATTATCCATTTATTGTTGTTGTTATTATTATTTGAAATCTCAAATTAATTTTCAAATACTTTATAAATGTGACCTTATCTCTAAAATTAGTTATTGGTATTGAGTAACAAATAAACGAACCCTACCCTATTCTAGAATGGGAGCAAGACATATCCAATCCAATTTAATATGTAAGGTTATCTATTCACAACTATTATTGTGTTTAACTATATACTTACTATAAGAAAAATGATATCTGAAACTTTATTCAAGAAAGCGCCCATGGCCTAATGGATAAGGCGCTTGACTTCTAATCAAGCGATTGTGGGTTCGAGTCCCACTGGGCGTGAGTATTTTTAACTTTTCATTAATGGGCCAAACATATTGAGTAGAGACCAAAAACAAAAAAAAAATGAAAGAGACTTTTATGGGCCTTTCATAAAAGGGCCTTTCATAAATAAACAATATTTTGTAATAAGTCCGTATAGTCTATTATTTTGCCACTTTAGCCAAAGTCTCCTGTCCAGAAAAAAACTCCGATTGCTGTCTTGCCCGAGTCTAGGGATAGGAAAAATCTAATCATACATATTATACCCATTACTCTTAGATGTGCTGAGTGTGATTAATAAACCAGATTGGCAGATCATATCATATATATAAAATAAAAAAGTGGATATACACTATACAATATAGGAAGAGAATTAGATACGAGCGAAAATTCGGTATTCTTGTATTTTTAAATATATATATATTGAGTAACGCTAAGGAGTCAATGTTAAGGAAGTCATAGGAGTCGATGAGTGTAATTAGAGAAATAATGAATGCTAAAAGAGAAAAGAAAATTGATATTGATTCTCTATGAGCTCTTTAATGTTGGCTCCAAGTCTCATATATATTTTATAATAAAAATTAATTAAAATCACTATTAGAAATACAGGAAAATCAAATTTTCGGTTTTACCTCATCCCTCTCCTACTATATATATTTAGCATTCAACTATTTCTCTCTCTTCATGTCTAAAAAAAATATGATGATTGTGACAACATAAAAAGAAAATGGAAGACATGATTGCAGAGTGCATAGCCTATTCACTTTGCAACATATGAACCGGGTCTTGTCTCAAAAAGTTTTCACCAACTCAATAATCATAATGTAAACTATATCCCCTCATGGATCACAACAGGGAATTAAATTAAATTCCAACCAAACAACAAAGGACATTCAATTGAGTAATTGGAATGAGGAATCATTGCTATGAATATAAGCATGAAGAGTATAAATCATTATTTAATAAGGTGTTTATTATTATTCTAAGTGCATGCTGATCATGTATGTGGCTAGCTATAGGTGTGATTCTTATGGTCTTATGTCAAATTATGGTGTCTACCTTTTGCATTAAATAAAAAACTATGTTTAATATGATAATATCCCTTTATTGAGCACCTAACCATCCTTCTTAATTTTAATTTCAAAAGCAAATTACTATATAGTTGCATGGTAGCTTTCTGCATGAAAAAAAAGAGGATACTTTCACACATTAGGGTAAAATACATAAAGTGTTCTTCTCAATTAATGGTGGGGTTACATATACATAATTGTTATTTTCATTCTATAGTTTCAACATTTTACCACAATAAAATGGTTCATGATCATGAGAAATCTACATTCTACACCGAAGCAAATGCAATTTTATAGGCCACAAATCATGGAAGCATTTTCGGTGTGCATAAAAACTCAAGTGTCTATAATATGTGTTTTAAGTCGTTGATTTTAATTATATATATATTTCATAATTAAAATGAAACCAATTATGTACACAAATTCAATACCTAGTATAGATTGAGAATTTTTCTGATACATGCAAGAAATGTTTCCCTAATGTTGGAATCATCAATTAAAAAACTAATAAAGAACTCTAAAATGCATATATCTATGCTAAGAAGATGAATGAAAGCAAAAAAATTGATCAAGTTGAGAAGATTGATGAAAGTAGAGGGCACCTAACCGACCAAGTCACCCAATTAGAAGGTGAACACATTTTTCATTTTTGGAGTCTTTATGGAAAAGGAAAGGATAACAAAAAGGTGTAATTAGGCCAGTTGCACTGCAAATCTTGCTGGTTGTTGCCGTACGTGTGGGACCCTTATGTATCTCTTGGAATCACTTGAATGTTCATTGACTCTATTCTCTTTTAGAGTTGAGATTTGAGAATATATTTTTGGCCAATTCTACTTTTTTTTTTTATTTGGTGTCAAATTTTATCTTCTAAAATGAATGTTAAATATTTAAAACTATTTGATTTTATAGCTTTTAATTTATCAAATATTAAATTTTAACATTTTTGGTATTTTAACATTTTTTTGTCAAATTAGACAACAAGGTTTAGGTACTATCATACATAATAATCACTTATATTTTTTTGGGAAAAAAGGTGAACAAATATTTTTTGTAAAATATATAAATAATTAAAATTCTTATAATCAATAATAAATATTTTTAGGAATATATATAATATTTTTGAAAAAAATAGTAAAATCCTGTGTAAAAATAAATATATATATATAAAGAGAAGACAGATAAAAATTAAAAAGAAATGCATTGAGAGAAAGAAATAATAATAATAATAAAAAGATTTCCCAAGTCACTTACATGTGATTGTGTTTTTTATGTGGTTGGGGGTATACATGGAGATGGAAGTTTCTAAGAAAATTTATTTGTGATTTTCATTCATCCAACATCTCCTAATAATAATTATATTGTTGTCTCATTTTTACTACTAACAATTATTTGGATTTTGTCAAACATAGAAACTTGTACAATCTTAAGTCATAGATGGTGATCAAGGTAATAGTTTCAAATTTCAATCTTCTGAATGAGAAATGAGAATCCAAGACCCACAAAGCACTGAGCCACCAACTTTGAAATAAAACAAAAGTGGGAGATCAGATGATGACACCCATTTTTGCTTTCCATAAAGAAATTATATGGTTGGGACACTAATGAAATTAAGAAAATGTATATTATGGACCTGGTTCATGATGAACTCAAATAAAATATTTTAAATATGTGGCTCATAATCAATTTTTATTATTAATTTTTTATTTTCAATAAACCATTACATTTTTTATGTGGTGAATAGCTATCCTGTTCATCATGGACTAAATTATGCTTTTACCGTCAAAGAAGACTCTATGAATTAAAACAACATAAATGTGCATGAATTGAAACTTGCAAATGGCAAATTGTCATTAGTTCAAACCAAAGTCTAGGAGGCTTAATTATTTGTTTTACTGTGAATATCAAGATTATCTTAAATTTTTAAATTGCTAATAAAAATTTAATAAATTTTAAAAATAATAAATATGTTCATCAATATTATTAAAATATAACAAATTAATTCTAAATTAAAAAATGAAAATTGATCGAATAACATTAAAAAAATAAAATTGTCACGTTTTAAAAATATTAAAAAATATATTTATCGTTTTAAAATTTTAGACATTTTTGTGGTATTAAAAATTTAGGCAAGCTTGCTGCTTAACTCAGATTTGATATATCCCTGCCACTAGGAAGGGTTGGTCCCACAGCAATGGCATGTGAATCCACATTGTGTGATGAGTAATTAGTATATGGTGGGATCCCCTTCCCTACAATTAGGACCCACATACCTCATTACCACCAATGACACTCATCATTCACACAACATCACACATGGATGCCACCACCACAACTGCATATTTGTTTTGTGTCTCATGCACATACAAAGCACTACATAAATACTCTTTGTTCTTTCATCTTCATGCACTCAAAAAACCAAAAACAAAGAGAGTGTTTTGTTTTATTTATTTCTAGGCCTATATATGGAGAAGAGCAAGTCATACCCTGAATACTCTGAGTTTGGATACAGAGAGAGATCAAATTCTTACAACTTCAATGGGCCATACCAAAAGGGAAGTGATGCAGAGCTCAAGAGGAAGAAGAGAATCAAGTCATATAATGTGTATGCTGTGGAGACCAAGCTTAAAACAAGTGTTAGAAACAGCTTCAAGTGGATCAAGAACAAGTTTGGTGAGTGGTAATCATAATAATAATAATAATGTGTGATGAGTTAGTAGTTTCATTTTTGTCTTTTGAAGGGTATCAATATCAATATGAATATGATGTTGAAGAAAACAAAATTATAGCCTTAACCTGTAAAAAAAGAAATGATGAAATGAAATTAGAATTTTAATTTCTTGGTTGGTTTTTTTTGTTTAATCTGTCTTCACTACTCTGATCTTCAGAAGTTCAATTATATATATATATATAAGATAATTTTATCTTGAATTATCAAGCTTTTAGGTCTCACATGGAATTTGTGAGTTAAGTTTTGTTATTCAGGTGTACATGTTTAAAATAATCATGATTATATTTTTGTAATTAATTCTAACTTTAGCTTTCAAATTTTTTATGTAACTTATTGTACATTCTAGTTACTTATGGCTATTATTGTAATTAACGTTCTAGTTCTACTTTTATCTTTTCTTTTTCATGCAAATATTTATTAAAATATATTTTATTGAATTAATTAAATAATATATATCTAATACTATGTTTATTTTTTTTAATAAAAAATATTATAAACATTTGTTCCTACATTATGTTATGATAATATTAAAGCGATAAATATTATTTAAAGGTTTGTGAAAGCGATAACTAGATCAGATGATGGAAATTGGTGTTAGTTATCAATTAAAACCATAATTGCAAAAAGAAAAAATTCAAAAGCTAACAATTTCAATTTATATTAGCCAGCAATTCCATCACATTAACCGGAACCAAATTCTAGAGTTAATTATGTCAACTCCTCCCACAATTTTTGTTTCTCCTTCCTTTCATGAGATCCGTACACTACCACAAAAATTGCTGTTACTTAAAAGAAAATAAATTATGAAGCCATTCCAAATAATCATGCATGGTGCCTCACTTTGGCTTGCATCCTTGAATATTAAACATGCTTTTTGTAATCTAACAGCAGTTCCAATACCATGCTCAAACCAACTCCCATTCAACCAAATCATTATGAGTGTGTCAAAATTCATTATTCATTCATCAACTAACAAATTCATCCAATTTATACCAACTCAATCCCAACTCTTTAACTCCCCTCACCCCCTAAGCCCCTCACATTACAAAAAGGAACCTTCATTAGAAATAAATAAAATCGTCTGATTATGCTAGATTACTATAAAAAAATTTGAAAATGCATGGATCTCACGGCTTTCGAAATGGAATATCCCAAAATTCTGAGAGTAGGGTCTTGATTTGATCAACAAAGTCTGATCAAGTTGCATACTCTCTTAGCAACCCTACATCAAAACCAAACATTACTGAATTTATCCATATAAACACAGGTAATGTTTAGGTGAATACTACTTTAACCTATCTAATTGAGAAGGTAATTTATTATTTCTAATGTATTAGTTTACAATTAACTTAATAAATAATTTTTTTTTTAGTTTAAAAGTATAATTTTATTCAAATAAGAATTTTTTTATATATATATATTTTGTATTTTTTTCTATAAGATGAACAAATAATATAACATAATATAATATTTTTTTATTTTTTTCTATCATTAAAAAAGATAAGTGATATAATATACAGTTGATAGAAAAATAATTATATACATACATTCCAATTGTAAAACAAATTATTTATTGAACTAATTGTGAACTAATACATTAAAAAGAATAAATTACTCCTAAATTAAAAAAAGGTATTATAGCATTCACCAAAATGTAATTGTCTCTGAGACAGAATTTATTGAATTTTATGTTCAGGAGGGATAACTTTTCTATGTCAGAGAATCATTACTTTTTATCAACAATAATAGAAGAAGATGAGGATTTCTTCTTAGAGGACCAAGAATACTAGCATAGCTTAAAAATAGCAAATGCATATTGTTCTGTACATGCGCGCAATGTGGTTAACCATTCTCACCATTGTCTGACAATGCGATCTATCTAAACTTGACAACAAAGAACAAGGTATTGAACGCTAGGTTTTCATGTAAGAAAGTGAAAGGCACTTGTGATAACAAGGTTGTGAAAAGCAGGATTAACAATACTGTAAATTATCTCCGGCTTTTGTGTACCTCAAAGCAACCCTCTTATTCTGTTGTCAAGAGTTACTGATATAGTGTAACCAAACTTAATTCATTCAATAGAATTCTGTTTTTTATTCAATAAATCATTTTGCTCTCTTCTTCTACATTGCTCTATTAATTTTCATCATTTTCATATTCTAGTGAAAGGGTTCAAACCTTCACGCTGAGAATTCCTTGTAGTAACATCATTAGCATTTTAATAAGGCTTATACCTAAAATAACTGCAACATTTTAATTTGATTTCTCTTACCTAAAATAAGGAAACAAGGTATTTGACTGAATTAAATTTCTTATTGTGTTTGATTTAAAATTTATTAGGAGATAGAGACTGAAAAATAGAGATTAAATTAAATTGACAGAGGAAGAAAAAATATTAATATTGGAAACTTTAATGTTAAATGAGGGTATTTGCAATTTATAAAGGTCTACTACTAGCTTAGGAAGCTGGATTCAAAGAGGTTTACTGCGAGACTGATTGTCATGAAGCTTACATTTTATTGAAGGATTTGGATCCAAGATATTTTACTCTGGCCTTGGAAAGTGGAGTTAAATCTTATTCAGAGGACAGCTAACCGAGTAGCAGACGCTTTGGCCAAACACGCAATCATTCATGGACCTTATCCATCTTGATGTCACCCATAGCTAGTTTTTCATTTCTCTAGCATGTTTTCCTTTTTTCTTTTTAAATCTTTAGTCACAAAAAAAAAAAAAGATATTTGAGTGTAAAAAAGTTATTAAAGTTTCTCACTTCCCGATTCCTAAGTCCCAATATCTGATAGTACTGAAAATACTACTTGAAACTAACCGACAATTTCGTTTATGCTTATTTCACCATGACACCTTCAACCATTGGGTTTTGGATGCTTTATATCAACAAATAAAAGGATAGTTCCTACCCTTCTCATGTTTTTTAATTATTTTTTTAAAATTTTGGTTGGAAGAATTGCTGGTTCGACTATTTTTTTTTTCTGCCACAATTCAAACTTAGTATGTTTAGATCAGGGACCAACTAGAAGTAAATGTAAACAAACAAAAAATTGATGTGTTATGCCTATAGCATGGAAAATGAATGTTGTTAATCCACATCAAAATAGGAATAAGATAATAAAATTAAAACAGCACAAAAATGATTAATCAAAAGGAAATGAATTCACACAACAAAGATTATTATACAACAAATTGATGGAAAGCAGAGGAACAAAAATGAAGGCAATTACAGACACAAAAAGTCGCTAAGGTGAGAGATGGTGGTGTGAATCAGAATGACCAAAAAATCTTTGCTTCTTTTGCCTCAGATTGAGTGATGGAGTGTTGGGAAATGAATGATTTGATGCTTCATTCATGGGTCCATGTCATCTTAGTGATCTCAATTTACATAATAGCACAGGAACAAGCTCTTTCGTTCCCATCATCATATTCATCAATTGATCCATCCACTTCACTGCAGTTGAATAAAACAAGGGAAAGATGCACATATAAGGAAAGAAGATTAGAAACTTCCATTACACCAGCTCATAAAACACCTGACAAAAAGAATTTCAGATGGGTATGATAATTTGTAGTGACAGATAGATACTTAGTAGCAATTTGTAAATATCAACCGGAAAGATATAACTTTGGAAGCGTTTCAGGTATAACAAAAAACATAGGAACACCTAAGTTCCCGGTTATACCTGAAACGCTTCCTATAACTTTATCAACAGTTCCCTGTTCACACTTCACCTCACCAAAACAGAAGTCAAAATAGAAGACATTTTTTCTATAATAAGAAATGCCAATACACATAGATCAGTAAGAAAACAAGAAATGGGGAAATGAAAAGCCAGTCCAAGGATATATTATTCACTGTGTAAGTGTGTATCCATCAAACAATACAAAGCATCAAGAGTTTCTAATGGAAAAAGACCTAAATTCAATATTTGAACAGGGATATGGAGAACCAACCAAGAACATATTAGCAACGAACATAAACGGTTGATAAAGAAAATAAAAGGTTCAAATACCTGGGCTCAAATTCCCGTATTTCCACAAGCTCGTTACCGCAAACATCCGTCCACTGCACTTTCCTTCCCTCTGTTTGATCAGGAGCATCACTCCCCTTTCCACCTAAAGCCTCATGTTCATTGGCTGTCTCAACAGGATCTGGTTTATGATTCTGTGGCCTTCGCAAGCTACTTTTAAGTGCAACCTTGCTATTGTCATTATCTACACTAGCAGAAGGATCCGTGCCATTGTCGGAAACCAGAGGCCCAGGCGACACATTATGTTGCTGGGCAGGGCCAACTTTAAGATGAGATGGAGTGTCAAGTCCTGCGGAAGCGCGACCGAAGCAAACAAAGGAAGCGCAACCGCGGGAGAGGCGATTCTTTTTGGAAGCCAGCTGGAGCTCGGGTTCAGATTCTTGGTCTACCA
>JASCZI010060483.1:63595-90117 GCA_036250425.1 Stylosanthes scabra
CGGTTGTGAAAGTATACGGAAAAGCAAAGCTGCAGCAGCATCAGCAGCTACACCGGCTCTCATGGACATTGCAGTTCCTATGGCGCGCAAGAAATGAAAATGCATCCAATTCCTTGGAATCTAAGTTACCATATAGGGAGAGAAAGAATTTGTTAGTTGATTTCACAGCTTTCACATAGTTTTCAATTAGAAGCAGAACTCTATGTCTCTGTGTGTCAGCATTATAGAGCTTACCCTTATTCCAGAAGCAAAATCTTCAGCAGCTCGAAGAAGCTCTACAAGTTGCACAGCAGCATCTAGTGCATCTGGAGCCCATGACGGCGGTGCTTCTAGGAGCCCAAGTAGCAGCCTTTGAGTGGCACTGGGAGTGGCAATGGCGTAATATCTACATAATCATAAAAATTTGCTAAAGCAAATGCATTTTATGAACAACAAAAAAGACGAAAAAATGTATCAAGTGAAGTATAATAACCTATGAAATAATCGTGCATAGGGTTCTAGTGCTGGTAATCCAGCAACAAGATGCTCATCCAAAGCTGTGGTTGGTGGAGGAAGTAGAAGTGCAGGGACAGCAGCTGCAGTTAAAGTAGCAGTCTCGTAGCGAGCAACTTCATCATCACAAACACTTAATATAACACCGGCACCATTGGCAACCGCCCATCTCGGAGTTGAAGGCATGAGCTGAGGATGCTTCCCGGAACCACGGGAAGAAGCTACAAATGAAGAGAGATCACGATTTAGAACAACACTTCTATGTAGTGAAAGATTCCTCCTCATTATAAATTTCTTTTTTGTTAGTGAATAAAAATCATAAACAATCTTTATACTTGTCCAATTCTAATTAATCGGAAATGAAAGACCAAATTCCTAACCGTTTCAACAAATTCTATATTAGAAATCAGAATGTAGCATACCACTTGTAGGCGGCTTGAGTTCACCTCCAGCAGCATATTTCCCCATAACACCACTGCACCTGTTAATGCATAGCAATGTTAGAACACAAACTTGGATAAGAACAAAATGAAACCACAAACGAATTTGTGCTTAAAATGTTATACTTACCATCGGAAATAGTCGCTTCTAATGCCTAAAGGCGCAGCCAGAAGTATATCAGTTATCCAAGGGGACAACGGCCTTATAGGTTTCCTTTCTTGCTGTGACAAAGTATTATGACCAGTTTCCTTTTCAACAGAATCACTAGTTGATACATGGCTTCTGCTAGCACCACTTTCTGTTTCACCGTATTGTCTTTCCGTTTTGTATATGGGGCGGTTATAATGAGTTAAGATACGCAGAATTTCACCACATGCCAGAGCCCATTGTTCTGAGTATTCATTCTGTAAAATTAGACAGTAAAAAGGAAACAAAAAAGTTGATGGAGAACATCTTTGCAAATTCAGAAGCCGATTAAAGAATACACTTGAAGCAGTTCGAAGCTGCTAAACATAACAGTATAAGCCAAGGGATTATACCTCACTTTTCGGGCAGACTAAAGATATGAAAGAAGCAAATGGAGGACTAGTCTTATCATAGACTAGCGTACCATCTATAATACATGAAATAATTGGAAGCACAACCGCGTGCCCATGCTCCGGATGATGAAGAACAAGTACCGCTGGACGAACATGTCAAAACATAAACAAGAAATAATCATCTATTGTTTTCAAGCTGACCATAATCTTTAAAACCAATGAGTTAAAGGATAAGTAAGTACCTAAAACATCATCAAAAAGGAGTGTTTCCTTAGACGGATATCGATTGCGGATCAACTGTGTCAAAGCAAAACTCACCGGTGAGTAGTACTAAAAAGGTTTATTCATAAAGATAGGTAGCAACTAGCAAGTGCATAAATCATACCTCAGCAATATCATCTGGAAATTGTTCTGATGTAAATTGGCAGAAATACTCTACATAAGCAGCAATTTGATCCTACGAAAAGCCAGATTAACATGTCACAAAACTAGATCGTTGACGAAATAACCAGATTCTATCAATACTATACTTCTCTACCTGTCATTGCTTGCTGATCTTGTATGCATTATTTCTAACGCTGCGTTTGGTAGTGGAGGCTGTGGGACTGAGACTGAGTAATGTGTTTGGTCGACAAAGACTATCTCTGTCCCCAAAATTCCATTATTTTCAGTACCTCGAGAAAGTGGGAACTGAGGGGACTGAAATCTCAAGGGACAGAGACCGAAACTTTAATAACTTTTTTCATTCAAACTCTCACTCAACATTGAAGTTTCTAATACTAACCTTTGTTCTTCCTCTACCTACTTAATTTGTTCTCTATCTCCCGATTTCTATTTCTTAGTAAATTTTAAACCAAACATAACAGCAAACTTAATTCAATTTCAGTCTCTCAGTTTATCTCCCAGTCTGTGTCCCAGTCTCTCTGTCTCTCTCTCAAACGCAGCCTAACATAACATATCGAATTTCGAAAGTGATAGGTATTTCAAAATGGATGGAGTAATAATAATTATTAAGATGGTACCTTTCGCTGTTGTTCATCAATAGGGGGTGGCCAGAACAATGAGGAAAACTGAAGACGATCAATCCACCTTTCACAGGCACCACCAGCCATTGAAGTAGAAATCTAAGCTCAAAAGTTTTGAAGGTACTCTCTAATCTCTATCTGCTTCTTCTATTACCACTAACACAAATTCCAGCCAAAACCGGCTACCAATCAAGAATTAAAATATCGTAATTCAACATCCCCTGTTTACCATGCCAACATAATTTTTACTTTAAGTGTCCATCACCATGAATGAATCCAATAAAATGCAACATAATATGATGAACAATAAGCATAATCAAATAAAAAATAATAATAATTTAAAAACGATGATTTTTATGTTTTTTTAACACCAAAACCAAGAGAGAACAAAAAAAGAAACGAACAAAATCAAATTTATCAAGAGATTAAAATAATGATAGAAGTGAGAAAATTCTGAAACAGAGTACCCAAACAGAACAGAACAGTGCAATATTCATGAAAAAAGAAAAAAAAAATAATGAGACCAAAATTTTCAAGGTTAATCATTCAATTTCCTTCGGATCATTCATCTAATACTCAAAATTTGGTAACAGAAAAAAAAAATCAAATTCAGGGAAAACTAATACTCAAATATCTCGCCAAAAAATTAAGATTCACCACAGATTTTTTTTTTGTTAGTAAAAAAAAAGCAGTTCAGAAATCAACACAGATACTAAGAACTGAATTGGAAGAAAATCCAATTTACTGAAAAAAAATGCAGCCAGAAAATTTCAAAGTATGTACCTGATCACACTTCTATGTACTAAATATGACTAATTGATTTCTCGAATTCAGGAGGTGGAATTGTTGAGCTGAAAAGATTGGATTTTGGGTTTGATTTGTTGAACCCTTTTATGAAAATATTTCATGGAAGATAAAAAGGAAAATACTTGATGAGAAGAGGTTGGTGATAGATGGTAGCTTATGGTTTGAGAGAGAGAGAGAAACAGAGGCTGTGAGAAGAGAAGATCTTTAGGTGTTCTTAGAAGCTTAGATTTTGTTGCATACGTGGCAATGATATTTTCCTCATGCCTCATACCCACTGTTTGCCACGTCATCTTTCTCCACAGTGTCATGTACTATGATATCATCTATCTTCTTTTACATGTGCATGCATGCATTCTTAACATCATCACCATACACTTGCTCCAAGTGGCACATTCAGTTTCAAGTTCAGAATTTTTTATTAATCTCTTCTAAAAAAAAAAAAATTCTATTTGTACACTAAAATCACCTATTAAAATCAGTCATCATATATAATACATATTAAAATATAAATATATGTATAATTTAACTCATTTTCAGTGTGTATTTTATATTTCAAAATATATTACACACTAATGACTAATTTTAGTAACTAATTTTAGTGTACATCTAGCCCAACCCCTTCTAAAATTATACACATGTAACCATGTTTCCTTATTTAATTCTTCCTAAGATTTATATAATAGGATAAGTTAAACATGCACCAAAATTAGCCATCAAATTAATTATCAATGTATAATTTTTGTGATATAAAAGTTTATTATGATTAAAATCTTTTTCGTATATATATTGTGTTTTAGACGAGATTCGAATTTAAAATCTTCTATAATAAAAAAAAGAATAATATTATTTAAACTATAACTCTGATATAGAGATATAATTTTTCTATAATTTAATGGACAATGAATTGCATCACTTGTTAATGATTTTCTTACATTTTATATTTTAATAATTGCCTCACTATATATATATATAGAAGTCATCCATTTGTGCTTTAGAAAGGGTAAAGAATATAGAACAAAAATCCAATTTTCTTTAACTATGTGTACGTAATATCACAAATTGTTCTTTTAATGAGTTTGTGCTTGAACATAATTAAATTCATTCTTGCTAAAATTTAGGCACACACCTCATTCATGAAAATTATATATATATCGAGAAGAAAAGATGGCTTAAATTAAGGATATAGAACGTGTTTTGTGGTTATTTTTTACCATAATTTTTTTGTTGCATTTAGAACGTGCTTTGGATTAACGTCACTCGATTATTTTAGAAATTGTGTGCCACATACACTATAATATTTTCTTTTGGATCATAAGAAAAAAAAAACTCACTTGATATGAAAGCTTGAATCTATAATTTACTAATTAGCTATTTCACATAGTTACATATTATTTTAATTTTAGATATTCTTTTTAGAAGGATTTTAATTTTAGATATTCTTTATTATTTAACTTCCACTCCCTCTTTAAACAATTTCATTTTAAAATAGTTTAACCTTAACACCTCAATTTTTTTTAAAAAAAGTGTTTTGTTCATAAATATTTTTTATTTAATTTCATCACTTTTATTTTCAATTTTTTTTTCTCTCTATCCAAATTCCAAACCATAAGTGGTTGACAGAAGTCAACAAGAATGTGAGCATCTCAAAAATATCTTGTGTGGTATACAATAGCATAGCCTAAGATATTTTCATGGTGGCCAAATGGAATTCTATAATTAATTAAGCCACTTTATATTTATGTGCTCCAAATATCCAATCACACCTTACCATATGATATTGTGTCTCTAATCACCATTTCTTTTTCTTTTTCAAAAAAATAAAATAAAATTATTGACACCTAAAAGTTAAGGCAATGTGTAGTATTATCTTCCAAATTGTTGATGGACCCACTTGCATGCCATACATATGTTCATGCAAAATTCCAATGTAATGCTCTTAATTTACATGCATGATGATTCACCTTAGCATAGACTAACGATTTATTTTAAATATTAGAGTCTTTAATTTCTCTTTCACTAATTAAATATAAATTTAATTAGAGAATTAAAATCTTCAACCAATATTAATTAGTGATTTTTTAAAAAAATTTATTCTAAATCTCCCAAAAATAAGAATTAAAAATTAATTTTTCATTAAAAATGGCTAATATTAATTGATTAAAATTTAATTTTTCTTGTACTTATTCTTAAATATATAGTTTAAAAAGTATAACTCTTTTTTATTTATTTATTAGCATAATATGTTATGACTAATTAATAATCTTTTATTCCTTTCAATATATATGTATAAAATCTTTGATGATGGTGGTTATATGATAGCAAGCTCTCATGATTTGTGTCATCAACCCCCATTAAGATATTTTAAGAGCTAATCATGTTCCTTAAGATGATTTGATTAGCTAGGAAATTTCTAGAGGGATTACTAGAATTTTTTGACTATCCATCAGAAGAATCAAGGAACCTTTGGAGCCACACAAATTAACATAATTGGCACACGTGTCAATTGCAATAATAATAATAATAATAATAATAATAATAATGTCAAAAACCAAAATGATTATTAACTTACACGGTTTTACGATGAAACAATAAAATAATGAAAGAAGGTTGCATAATATAGCATCGTGTTACAATGGAATTGGTTCAAGTGTTCGTGGTCACTTTATTTATGTGGGTCGGCATTGATTCATATTATTATTGTTATTATTATATTATAAAATAAAGGATTTGGACGGCTCATACTGAAGATAGAACAAAAAACTTTTACGATGTTTATGTTTGACTTGCTCTCCATTAATAAATTGTTGAATTAAATATATAGCACATACATTACTTATGTTCAAAACCAATACCATTTTATTTTTGTTTCAACTTTGTTTAGCTACTGATAGGTAAGCTCTTTTATTTTTTGTTTTTTAGCCACCTTTTGTTTTTCTTGGGATTAAAAAAACTAAAAGAAACAAATAATAAGTGTCACATAAACATTATAAATAATAATAATAATACTTTTGAAAGGTAAGTTATATACTAATTTTTTAATTTTTTTTATTATTTGTTAAATATATATATATAGCAAGTAGAAAAGAAAATAATACAATTTCAATTTTTTTTACAGACAATTTCATTTTTTTATTTTTGATATTTTAATTAAGATTCTAATCTGAGACTTTTTATAACCGAGAGATCGAATAATATCATATGAGCTATAGTTCATTGACAGTTAATTTTAATTTTTTTAATATACAAGGAGAATAGCTTTAACTTGATAATGATTATTATTATTATTAATTATTTTTGATTAAATACTGTAAAAAGCGTCCTAGATATTTTATAATATCAAATGTTTAGTGTTTTTAGTAATTAATTTTAAATTAATTTATTTTAATTATAAGATCAACAAACAAAAATACTAGAACGCCTAATACTATTGAACACATGTTACGCATTCATACTATATGCATGGTTGGGTAATCCTTAGCAATAATATGAGTGAGTTTGTTGAGTAGTATCTCAAAATCATCATGGCTTCTAGAGATACTTACACGTGCGAATCGATCTTCAGCACTGAAATAACTTCCAGGGTGGCAACTGATTCCAACAGCTTTCAGAGTTTCATAACAATTCTTATCTTCTTCTCTCTCACACTTCATCCATGCATAAGCTATATACATGTATTAATAATTAATTAATATAATAACTTTTAATAATTAATTTAGTTATTATATTTAATAGTTTTAATTATTAAGATGATGTACCTGGGGTTGGATATTTGAATGTTTTGTAAAATGAGCAATAATGAGGAGACAATTTCTGTAGGGTAAAACGATTAGACTTAGAACTTGTTTAAGCCTTAACCAACGATTAGTCATTGTTTAGCATTTCCATCAAGAACCACACTGAGTAACTTTAATGCTCTTAGCTGAGCCTCTCGAGAAATTCCCATGGTGTTAATTTGTATATACTCTTCCATCTTTTTGAATACACCTTCATCCTTCACTATTGCCCATCTGTAATGCCACCAATATCATCCATTATATATATATAATTAATTTTTAAATTCATTATTTCAAAAATTATTTAATGTATAAATTTTATTGAATATTTATATAAAACTCTATATATTATCATTCACTGTAAGAGAGGTGATGTTTAAGCAACAATTTAACAATTTTGTGGGGGCGTTTAGTAACTACTAGCATAATCACTAGAAAAATGAATGAAAAATTTGTGGCGATTTTAAATCGTTACTATTCTGATAAATAATTTTTTTTAAAAAAAAATTGCGGCGATTTAAAATCATTTAACACAATACTAATTCTCTTTTATTTCTCTTGATCTATATGCATATTTTCGCGGAGTTATTATATATGAAACTTACGAAAGAGATGAATATATAATTCAACTTGATGAGGAGAGTAGTTTTCATAATATATAATTAGTAAGTATATATAATAATGTTACCCAAATCTATTGCCACCATGGCCTGTGAGCTTGGAATTAGAAAAGATCATTAGATCTTCATCAGCTGGAGAAGGAATAGGAGTGAAATGTGGCCAATAATAGACAAGATCGTGAATGGTTTTAACATTAGGGCCTTCAAGAACAACCTTAGTTAATCCCCCAACTGGATTATTAGGTGACACCACAAACTCAATGAACCTTGTCATGTTATCTAACTTGTCCTTCCACTCTTCTGTATCTCCTTCATATGTGTAATATCTTGAATTAAAGAACTCTGTTTGTTTTCTAAACAGCTGTATGTGCCACAAATTAAAGAAATAAACATAAATCATCATCACACGTTGACACAGGTTTATTAGTTAGGATTTATTAACTTATATTATTAGTTTGTTAGAACACTTTATTTTATTTCTAAAATATTATACTATTCTGTTTTATTTAATCAATATAATTCGTTTGCGGCGGTTTAAAACCGCCACAATCCTATATATATTTAAGTAAGTTGTTTTCGGAAGAAAAAAAAGTGTGATGCAATGGTTTCACATTTTCAAAAAATAAACATATAAAGAATAGATAAGCTTACAGGATAATATGGAATTGTGTTGACAACTTTTGCTGGATTCAACAATGAAGAGTTGTGAGATAATTCATAAACTGCTGCATTGATGAGTTGTGTTGAGCCACTTCCGAACACAATGTACCTTCCATTGGTCACTGCATTTCTAACAATCTCATGTAATTTTTTTACTTGCTTCATCAGCAATGGAGAAATGAACGATCCATCATTGTATCTTTTTTTGTTCGATAATTAATTATTATTATTATTATTATTATTATTATTATTATTATTATTATTTTTTGATAATTGATCCATCATTGTATCTATATCCCATTGTATGCCACCCTGATACTAATACTGAACTATTCATTGCATGCTCCCTCCAAAATGGCTCAAATATATTTAATTCCCCTCTGCAATATTAATTAAGAAAATTACATAAATTATTGTATTATTATATATTATAATAGAAATTTACGTATAGTTAACATTTTAAACCGTCAGATGATAATTTCGTCAAATATATCAAATCATTATTTAACGGTTCTTAATATATAAGCAATATAACTTCATATAAACTCGACTGCACATGAAGTCGATTGCACGTGAAAAATATATATAAAATGACGAGTGATTACTGTATTAAAAACGAAAGGATATTTACTCTTTGGCATCAGCAGGACAATCAGGATCAAGAAAGGAGCAATCAGGGCCATAAAAACATGCATTGCATTTACAAATAGCTTCATAATTATTATTTTTATTATTGCCTTCAATGAGAAGCAAACTATCTATAAATGCTTTTCCATGGCCTAAGCATGGTATAATATCCACATATTCAGCTTCCTCAGCAGCTTTTATACTCTAACTTAACTCAAATTCTTCTTCTTCTCCATATACAAATGGTGAGTTTGATATCACTATGGTTATAATAATCATTGCTAATAAATACATGTACCCTAAGTTGGTCCTCTTTACCATGGTGTCTTTTCAGTTAATTCTATTGGAAATTAAATTCTTTCTGTAATATTTATTTGTAGGTTGTGCATATTAGGTATATTAATAATGCTATATGTCCACATAAATATATTAGACACACATAGAATATTTATTGTAAATAAGTATACCATGTGAATGAATATACCATGTGTTTATGTGTTTTATGTGTATATGAATATTTATTCATTCGCTTTTTCTTGAGCCAATGCATCTATATATACAAATTAATTTATTATATTATTCTATTTGACTATAGGGTATTGCTATAAGGTAGAAATTTAATTACGTGAACAGATGATCTTTGAAATTTCATTTTAGCCGATGGAATAATCGTATTATTATTGAATTCAATATAGAAAGCATAATGTTGGAGTAAAAAATTCAAAATATAAAGAGCAAAAGAATAACAATAAATGATTGCAATGTGATTAGGCCAGAGTGTATGGTAGGGCAATTTATTTATTGGTTATATTAAAAAAGTACTCATAAGAATGATGGGTACTAATTGCATCATGATATGAATAACAAAAGGAATATGCCATTTCAACAAAATTAATCAAATTATTATGAAATACCTGGCATAATTTTACCATTAATATCCGATTATTAAAAAAAATAGGGTTTATCAATATTATGGGTATTAATACAAATTTTTAGATTATTAAATCGGTGTTTTTTTTTTTTTTCGATAAATTTTCATCTCACAAAAACTTAAAATAAAAATGAATTCTTGCGTATTTTTTTATGTACTTTTTGTGTACTTCTTATATATTCTACCACAACTTTATTTGTAAACCAGTGTCTATTTATTAAATAGGTTAATTATCTGGAGAAAATTAAATTTATCATTCTACAATAATTTTAGGGCTGACAGTAAAATTGTTGCGCCGATTAATGTTGCCTCCACTTATTGCTCCCTAATGGCTTAATCCCCACTTGGTTTTCATAGTATGACCATAATTGATTCTACGTTCAAACTGAAAGTGTATAACAAACCTTGGGCAATCCACTTCTCACGGTCAGACGGTTTTGAAGCGGAAAATCTAGAGATGCTAGAAAATAATCATATAAATACTCATTTGTACTATCTTTGTCTCATATCTGATGTATTATTTTAATTTAATATTTATTAAATCATCTCCATTAAAATGATATACCATATATAAGATAAAAATAGTACTTACAAACCATTCAATTATTTCTGCTATCAACATTATCAACACAATCTAGAAAGCTTGAATCAAGTACCTGGGCTGAATGTTAATCAATGAAAAAAGATTATTATTGGTTTTATAAAAATCTTCTTGCATGACCTCCATAGAACTATTGGAGAAACATGGACACGTTAATTACCTCAATTTAGTAGCCATGAATGGAGATGGTTATTTGTTAGGAGACAAGGGAAGTATATTTACACAGAAAATGTGTCCAAAAAAGGGAATAGTAATTGATGACCCTTATATACATGATGTGATATCCCTTGTTGATGCTATATATGAACACACTCCTCCTGCTGTGTTCACTTTGGAACTTTCTTACCTACTGAGGTTCTTGAAATACCATCAACATATGTAATTTTTGTTGGTGTATAAAGTGATTTATTCTTCTTTTCAATGTAAGTGTTGATATTCAATATAAAACACATTTAAGAAACTAAGTTTTAAGTTGATTACTAATTAATTATTTTGTGCTAGTGAAGTTAATTATGTAAATTATGGTTTTTTACTGGGCTAATTTATTTATTTACTTACTCTTACTTCTAAACCCAAAACAATTAATTAAGTTATGTGAATCTAATAGCTAATAAAAAGTATAAGTCAAAAAATATTTACAGTAGTATAAATATATCCCTCATTTTATATATATATATAAATTTTACCAAAAGCTAGCTTATTATTATCCGGCGCTTAGCTAATATAGTGGGGACTTCTTAGCTCGGGTATTTAAATTTTACCAAAAGTTAGCTTATTATTATCCGACGCTTAGCTAATATAGTGGCAAACTTTTTAGCTCGGGATGCACCGTCTAACTACCATGAGTACTCTTTCAGAAGAAGTTATGATTTTGCTCCAGCGAAATCTTGTAGCTTAGTTTGTTTCTTTTTGCTTCTTAGTCAAAAAAAATAGCTAGCTTATTATGCATAAGGTGATTAAAATTTTCCATTACAAATATATAGTAAATTTTATTATTGGATTGTCTTTTGGTTTTATTATTAAGAGAAATATATGAGTATTATTTATCTTCCATACTTCTTTGGATTTATTTAATCAACCATGTTAGGTAATTAATAAAAATCCAACCAACAGCCAATAACTTAAATTGGATGTTCTATTTCTTTAAATTTCGGATGTTTTATTTTTAGGTTTTGAATGTTTCGTTTTTTTTAAAAAAAATATATAAAGTTGACTGAGGTTACTTTAGGTTTCGGATGTGCTTCCATTGTGGATGTTTAAATGTTCTATAAACAGTAGTTTTAAATGTTCTATCTTTATCTTTTTATTGTTTAATTTGTTGATTAGAAAATTATTGATTAACTATACTTTTTCTTATTTAATTTAACACAAATTAACACAAGATATACTCCAAAAGTCTTATAATCTGTTGGCCTCCATTTGAGCAGAAAGCGCAATTAATTCATTATTGTCAAATTTATAGAGTAGAATGTTGATGAAGTTACCCTTAGGATTTTTTAAAATGATACAAAATCTAGCTCAATAATATTTTCACATAACTTAATTAATTTTCTTGAGTTAAAAAACACAAACATACAAAAGAAAAATAAACTTTTCTCATCAGCAATAATAATAATGCTTCTCATTTCAACATTTATTACACAAGTTAATGATTTAATTTTATCATACTATACTAGCTAATTAAAACACGGATATTATAATCCAATGCTAATACTTAATAATAAGATATATAATTCAAATTCTATCTAACCCTTATTAGCAACAAGAAGTGTGAACTTGTTTACCAGTATCTCAAAATCATCTTGACTCTTTATGAGACTGAGACGCACATGACGATCATCAGAATCATACATGCTTCCTCCACGGCCATTGATGCCACCACCTTCAAGAATCTTAGAACAATTCTTATCTTCTACTCTCTCACACTTCAACCATGCATACGCTATCATGACATTGAACAAGTTTATTTCATTTCAATCAGAGATGATAATACAAATTCTTTCAAAAGTTTAAATGGATAGGAATAGAATAGATACATGAATAGTTATATATAATATAATTAGTAAATATTTTTTATTTTTTAATTCTTTTATTTTTACTTTAAAAAAATTGTCAAGCATATTTAAGTATTTGAAAACAAACAAGCTTTTATTAATTAGTTCATAAAAGTTTGTAGAGAAACTATAATTTTTTTTGACAGTAGAGAAACTATAATAATATATATATAGATAGTAAATAAAGTAAAATAAAATGACTTATTAATCCTAAAATTAAGAAACATCGATTAATTTATTTGATTGTTATTGTTTTTCAAAATGACATTCTTTTTAAATTATTTATCAAGCTACCACCCTTTTACCACGACAGCAATGTAACTAGTCTTTCTTTTTAGTTTTGACTGGAATTGACGACGTCAGTATGTAAATTTGTTTCTATTTAAAAATTATACAACTTGTGAGATTTAAACCTATGACTTAAGGGATGAAGATCAAATTTACACGCTGACGTCATCAATCATTCAATCCCAGTGATCAGCACTGACAAGAAAAACTAGTTTTCACCGTTACAAGAGGGTGATAATTTGGTAAAAAGTTTGAAAATAGTAATATTTTGGGAATTAATTTTTTAAACAGTCAAAATAAAGTAAATTAGCTAAAAACATGTGAGTAATAAGTCATAAGAAGTATGTCGCGAATTCTATAATATCATGTGTTTCAATATTTTTAATAATTAATTTTAAATTAATTTTAATTATAATATATTTTATGTCTAAAATCAACAGATAAAAACACTAAAATGCTTGATACCATAAAATACTTGACACGCTTTTTAATTGATATATTCAGCCGCAGAAACAAAAGTCGTCATATATTTAATATATTGAAAACAATTCTTTATTAGTTCATAAAAAGCTTTTTCGTTTTTTTAATATGTACTTAACCAAGCATTGCGATATTTAATTAATAACTTCACAATTGGCATGATCATTATATCTACCTGGAGAAGGACGTCGAACCCTTTTGAAAAATGTGCAATACTGGGGAGCTCGTTTCTGCAAAGAAAAACGTTTTGACTTTGATATAATTTTGTTGAGTCTTGTCCACCGATTTCTCATTGTTGAATATCCAAATTGGAATATTTCTTTTCCATCTTCTTCAAGAACAACATTCAAAATTTTCAAAGCTCTGAGTTGTGACTCTCGAGAAATTCCCATGGTGCTTAAGTCCGAGTATGTCAACATCTTTTCGTATACACCCTTATCCTTTATTATTCCCCATCTGTAGTTAATTGTAATGAAATTATAACAATATATAGCAATTGTATTAGGGCATCATTGCATCAATAAAATAAGTGTAAAAGTTTTACTTTAATTTAATTTTCATGTAATTAATTACATATTATCTCGACAACAAAAATTATGAAATTGTCAAAATACATAAATTTAATTGGAGGAGAGGTATCAAATTAAAATTATTATTATTATTATTATTATTATTGAGTTTTAATATTCACATGACTATTCCACTATGTTTCGCTTTGGAATAACAATGATTATAACTTTCAAGTTTTCTTAAAAAAAAGTTTTTTTTTATTATGAATAATTAAGTCTAAGTTTTACTTTTAATTATTTGAAAATAAACCTTTGAACTTTGATGTAACATTTGCTTGTTTTGATTTTTATGTATAAATGAATTGAAGACTTTTTAACAAATCATATATAAATTAATTGGAAAAGGGCTGTTATTGGTTTTATTTGACTTCAAAATTTTGAAATTTAAAATTGAAATTTCTTTACTTATTTTTGCATGCAAAAGAAAAAGGTGGTGTGATGAGTGATGACTATGCATCAATAATACATTGAATTTTAAATTTTAAAATTAATTATATTTATAAATAATATTTCAAGATATCTTCATATATAGCACTAGTTAATTAGTATAGTCAAATTGATAATGAAACATTATTTCATGACAAAAACAAATCTGTCTCACCCAAATCTAGTGCCAGCATGGCCTGTGAACTTGGAAAGGGTAAAGAGCATGAGATCTTCATCAGCTGGAGAAGGAATAGGTGTGAAATGTGGCCAATAATAAGCTCTATCACTAATGGTTTTAACATTGCTGCCTTCAAGAACTGCCTTAGCCAATTTCCCATCTGGATTGGTTGGTGAAGCCACAAGCTCAATAAATGTTGTTCCATCTATATCTGTCTTGTTCTTCCACAAAGATGTGTCCCCTTCATATCTATAATCTCTTGAATTGAAAAGTTCTGTTTGTGTTCTATACACCTGCATGCAAAACAACTAGCTAGGTTACCACCAATTATTGCATTCAAAAGCCAGGATTTAGCGATAATGCTGTATATATCACTGTAACATGCATCTTCCTACACCCTATTTATACTATGGAAAATATAAACATACAATAACATAGAAATAATTACGTATAGCACAGAAATATAGTATTTTTGAATACAGAAATCAAAATAAAAGAAAAGACAATGAATATATAAAAATATATTGTGATACACGTAAATTAATTCATAAATTATACAAAGAGAGAGCTTACCAGGTAAAGTGGTGGGGTGGCTACAACTTTAGCCGGAGTTCTTGAAGAGTTATCAACGGAAGACAATGCATATATTGCGGAGTTGACGAGTTGTGTTGCTCCGACTCCAAAAATTATGTACCTTTTTTTTGTGATTGCATTTCCAACGAGTTTATGCAGTTTTTTTATATGATTCACCAGCAATTGTGAAATGTATGATCTGTCACTGTATACGTATCCCATTCTGTGCCACCCTGATACTAACATAGCACTACTTGCTGCATGCTTCATCCAAAATGGTTCCAGAAAATATGGATCCCCACTTTGCAATAACAATAAAAAAAAATTAATTTATGTTTAATAACATTAGGAAATACTTAGAAGTCAATAATATTTAAATTATCATCCAAATAAAATTAAAAAAAATTATCAAATAAAATTAAAAAAATTTATCATCCAAAATTGATAAATATTATCATCCATAACTCATCTATTATCGCCATAAAATAAATTAGCTCCCAATTATGTTCACATACCTTCCAACATTGGCAAAGCAATTAGATGAAAATTTGGAGCAATCAGAGCCACTATAGCATGAATTGCATTCACACATAGGTTTATGGCCGCTCAGAACCAAACCATCTAAGTATGCTCTTCCATGCCCGGAGCATGGTATCGCCGCCACTTCCTCGGCTTCCTTGGCCGCACCGGTGCTCCAACTTGGCTTCCATTTGGATCCACAAACAAACCAGTTTGAGCTAGACAATGAAATTATTAAGGTGGTGATGGTGAATGCTAAATTGATTGGACTCATCATTTTTTTACACTAATATAAGCTAAGGTTCGGATATATATATATGATGATAATTTGTGGCTAATATGCCATGTATTTATATAAATTTATATACATATATTTTTGTTGACTCATACTTTAGTGATGACCAATCTTAAACTTAAACATTTTTATTAATATTTAAATTTGATTTTGTGTGCTTTATTTATAACTTATTAGCCCTTATTAAATTGCCGTTTTCGTATATATAAATGCTTGATTCTTTCTATTATATGGTTATGATGATTTTGGTAGTTATTGATACTATGCAATGTTTCCTACACACACTAGACACACTCACACATGAACTGGCCCAATAGACAAGTTAGGCTTATCACAGATTAGGGCAACTCACACACACTAGACACACTCCCACATAAATAAAAGGAAACAATGCAAGCATAGCAACACTTATAATTACTTATTATAATTATATAATACTGCCTTACACATGATTTTATTTTCTTATTATCATCTTATTATATAGTATGTTTTGGAACTAATTTTATTGTGCAGATTAAAAAGAATAATCGTATTATTATTAGAAATTATTGTAGAGAGAACGTTGGAGTAAAAAATTCAAAATATAGTAAAGAGCAAAAGAATAATAATGAATGGTTGAATATGATTAGGGTGTTGGTAGAACAATTTATTTAGTGGTTATATTGTCATCACCAAAAGAAAAAAAAATTTAGTGGTTATATTAAAGAGAACTCATAAGAATGATGCATGGTGGGTACTAATTTGTAGCATTTATTTAATATATTATTACACTATTAAATAATTTTTTTATATACACTACGTGTATAAGTCTTTTGTATTTTGGTTTTATAAGTTAAAAGTTAAAAAAAAAGTAGAAAAAAATTTGTAGAGCAAGTGATTTTTTATATATTTATTAGTATTATTTAAAACCTTAAAATATTATTTTATAAAACTTTTGTTTATATTCTTATATATATATTAAAATTTTACCAAAAGCTAGCTAGCTTATAATGCATAAGGTGATTAAAATTTTCCATTACAAATACATAGTCAATTTTATTATATATTGCATTGTCTTTTGGTGTTATTAAGAGAAAGATACGTGTATTTATCCACGAAACTTCTTTGGATTTATTTTACACAAATTAACACAAAGATATACTGCCAAGTCTAATTAATAATCTTTTGGCCTCCGATCCATTGGAGCAGAAAGCACAATTAATTCTTAATGGCAAATTTATAGAGAAGAATGTCGATGAAGTTACCCTTAATTAGGATTTTTTAAAATATACAAAATCTAGCTCAATAATCTTTTCACATAACTTAATTAATTTTCTTTGAGTTAAAAAAACACAAACATACAAAAGAAAACTAAGCTTTTCTCCTGAGCAATAATAATAATGCTTCTTATTTCATCAACATTATTACACAATTTACCTATATTCATATATCCAACACTAATGATTTAATTTTATTATACTATACTAGCTAATTAAAACACGGCTATATATTTTTGGTTACTTACATTGGTGGTATCGAATCCGGGGTATTGAGGAAGGGAATCTCTAGCAACTAATGTTACACCAACTGAGTTAGCCTCCGCCAATTAAAACACATGTATATGTATATTAGAGATTCAATTAGTATAATCCAATCTAATACTTAATAATATATATAATATTCAAATTCTATCTAACCCTTATTAGCAACAAGAAGAGTGAGCTTGTTAACAAGTATATCAAAATCATCTTGACTTCTTATTAGACTGAGACGCACATAATGATCATCAGCACTATACGTGCTTCCTCCGCGGCCATTGATGCCACCACCTTCAAGAATCTTAGAACAATTCTTATCTTCCACTCTCTCACACTTTAACCATGCATAAGCTGTCACATGATATATGAATTCTCTCATAAGTTTAAATAATCGATAGAATAAACTCATGAATAATTATATCTCTAATACGATATAATTAGTAAATACTTTGAATATTAGCTACTAAATATTGAACTTTCTTAAAAAAATATTTTAAGAAAGTAAGAACATTCTTTTGATTTTTTAATTCTTTCACTTTTACTGAAAAAATTTGTGAAGCATATTTAAGTACTTGAAAATAAACAAGTTTTTATTAGTTCACAAAAGTTGTAGATAAACTATAATTATATAGATAGCAAAATAAAGTAAAATAAAATGACTTGTTAATTCAAAGAAACATGTGAGTAATAATAACTAATAAGTCATATATTCAGTCACAAAAATAAAAGTGGTCATATATTCAATATATACGGCAATCCTATTTATACGTATACTAATAAAATTCAATTAATTAAGTTATTTATTTTTATATTAAATAAAATATTATTTCGGTATTAAATAGTATAAAAATTTATATAAATTTTTTTTTATTTAATATGATTAAAATTATTTTTTATTTAATATAAAATAAATAATTTAGTTAAACTTAATTCACCAAAATATATGTATACGTAGAATTATTGTATTTCGTATATTGAAAACAATTCTTTATTAGTTCATAAAAAAGAGTTTTTTCCTTTTTTTATATTTACTTAACCAAGGCATTGCAATATTTAATTAATTAATAACTTCACAATTGGCATGACCATATCATTTACCTGGAGAAGGAGCTCGAACCCTTTTGAAAAATGTGCAATACTGGGGAGATAGTTTCTGCAAAGAAAAACGTTTTGACTTTGATATAATTTGGTTGAGCCTTGTCCAGCGATTTCTCATTGTTGAATATCCAAATTGGAATATTTCTTTTCCATCTCCTTCAAGAACAACATTCAAAAGTTTCAAAGCTCTAAGCTGTGCCTCCCGAGAAATTCCCATGGTGTTTAAGTCCATGTATGTCAACATCTTTTCGTACACACCCTTATCCTTTATTATTCCCCATCTGTAGTTATAATGAATTTACTTGTATTAGGGCATCATAAAATAAGTGTAAAAGGTTTAATTTAATTTTCATTTATCAATATAATTAATTACATATATTATCTCGACAGTTTGTTATACAATCGTCAAAATATATAAATTTAATTAGATGACAGATATCAAAATATTATTATTATTATTATTGAGTTTTAATATTCACACGAGTAAGTTTTAAGTTTTGCGTTGGAACGACAATGATTATAAGTTTCAAGTTTTCTTTTAAAAAAAATTGTTATAAATAATTAAGTTTAAGTTTTCCATTTAATTTGAAAATAATTAAACCTTTGAACTTTGATGTAACATTTGCTTCTTTAGATTTTTCTGTATAAAGACTTTTTAACAAATTCATATGTAAATTAATTGGAAAAGGGCTGTTATTGGCTTTTGACTTCAAAGTTTTGAAATTGAAATTTCTTCAATTATTTTTGCATGGAAAAGAAAATGGTGTTGTGATGACTATATATGCATCAATATATATATTGAATTTTAAAATTAATTTATAAATGAAATTTCAAGATATCTTCATATATAGCATTAATTAACTAGTATAATCAAATAATTGATAATGAAACATTCCATGACAAAAATATGTGTCTCACCCAAATCTAGTGCCAGCATGGCCTGTGAGCTTGGAAATTGTAAAAATCATGAGATCATCATCAGCTGGAGAAGGAATAGGTGTGAAATGTGGCCAATAATAAGCTCTATCATTAATAGTTTTAACATTGCTCCCTTCAAGAACTGCCTTAGTCAATTTCCCATCTGGGTTGTTTGGTGAAGTCACAAACTCAATAAAAGTTGTTCCATTTATATCTGTCTTGTTCTTCCACAAAGATGTGTCTCCTTCATATCTATAATCTCTTGAGTTGAAAAGATCTGTTTGTGTTCTATACACCTACATGCAAAACAATTAGGTTACATTCAGAAGTCGATATTTGAAGTCTGATGCTTGCTCAAATAGATAGATAAGAGTGAATAATCAACTTGATTCTTGATAATTATTTTAAAAAGATTGCGAGGTTTTTTATAATAAAATACATTATTTTTAGCTTTAATTTTTTATTTGTGAGATTTTTTTATCTCTATTTTTTATCTCGTGAGATATTATGGCCATTTTTTATATAAAAGAAAGCCAGAAAGTCCGACGAATAAGAAAATATGAATTGAAAAGAGTGTTTTTTTATTTGAAGGCTCGGTTGTTTTTTGATATAATTATCGAGCCCTATTTTAGTATTTTTCTCATTGAAATTTAAAATATTTACCGGGTAATATGGGGCAGTAGCTACAACTTTAGCTGGAGTTGCCGAAGAGTTATTATTGGAAGAAAATGCATAAACTGCGGCGTTGAGAAGTTGTGTTGATCCACCTCCAAAGATTATGTACCTTTCATCAGTGATTGCATTTCCAACTATCTTATGCAGTTTTTTTATATGATCCACCAGCAACTGTGATATGTATGATCCATCACTGTATGTGTATCCCATTCTGTGCCACCCTGATACTAACATAGCACTACTTGCTGCATGCCTCATCCAAAATGGTTCCAGAAAATATGGATCACCACTTTAATTTGCAATAATAATAATAAAAAATTAATTTATGTTAGTTTTTAATATATAACTAATTTAAAATAAAATATCAAAGTGTAGCTTGAGTTTTCATTTTTTATTTTTAATATTTTATGTTTTCTGAATTTTTACTGTTTTTATAATTTTTTTCTTTCACAAAATTTAAAAAAAAATAAAAATAAAAAATAAAAACAAATACTAAAAACGCAATCCAAACATATCCTTAAACTTTGTGATGAAAATGATAAGGGTTTATATACCTTCCAGCATTTGCAGAGCAATTAGATGAAAAGTTGGAACAATCAGAACCACTATAGCATGGATTGCATTCACAAATAGGTTCATAGCCACTCAGAACCAAACCGTCTAAGTATGCCCTTCCATGCCCGGAGCATGGTATTGCCGCCACTGCCTCGGCTTCCTCGGCCGCACCGGCACTCCAACTTGGCTTCCATTCGGTTCCATAAACAAACCAGTTTGAGCTAGATAACGAAATTATGGTGGTGATAGTGAATGCTAAATAAATTGGACTCATCATTTTTTGACCCTATTAATATAAGCTAAGGTTTGGATACGATGATAACTTTGTGGCTAATGCGATGTATTTATATAAATTTTTTTTTTTGACTATATTTATATAAATTTATGTATGTACATATGTTTTGACCATATGGATTAATTTAATTTTCAAAATCAACTAAGAGAATTTTCCATCAATCTATTTGTCTTAAAAATTTAAATTGATACAAGAAATTATATAAATAGTTATATATCTATTAGGAAACCAAAAAATCTAAATTTTAATTATCATTATCCTAAAAAAATTATAAGTAAGGTAAATTAAACAAGAAAAAAAGATATAGCATATAGGCAAACATTTTTACTTTTTAAGTATATAAAATATGTTTTTGTGTCTTAAGTATATAAAAAGATTATGTTAAGATTAAAAGTGGATCCTAAGTTCAATTTGGTTGATTTTATTAATAGTAGAAATTATTATAAATAGATAAGGTAATAGTAGTATAATGATGAGAAATCATGAAATGAGGCAATTGTATTCTTCCCTCTTTGTATTTCATCTCTTCAATAGAAATATTTTCTACCTCCTTTGGTTTCCCCTCTCTTTAATTATATTCTATTTTAATTTCCCTTTATTTCTCATTAATTTTTAGTTTTTTACCCATTCTAATTTCTTCTCCTTTCATATTATTTCTATATTTTTTATATATCAATTTAAATTTTTGGAATAAATATTTTTATTTTAATACATAGCTAGAGTTTATTGAGTGTACGTTTCCTCTGTTGGAAATTAACTAAGTTATACATAACATGAGCAAATACATTTTTGAAATAATCACATGCATGGATGCAATGGTTGATTAGTTTTAGTCAACAAAAAAATGGTTGATTATTAGTTTTTACATTTTATATTATCTAGTCTTTGTTTAGAGCATGGAAAATTCAAATAGATCATGGTTATTTATCAGGAAACTTCAACTCATTGCCAAAAAACATGACTTAATGATTTTGTTTAAAATTAATTAAATTAGTTATATATTACATAATATTATTAATATTAGTAATTCTTCTTATAATAACATTTTTTTTTATCATACTTAAAAAAATTTCAAAAATAAAAGCATAATTAAAATACCGATATAATTATTTCTTGGTCCAAGATAAAGAAAATAGTCTTATAATAATGTGTTAATAAATTAAGTGTTTCCTCTATCAGTTATCTTCATACTATCAATTTATTAAAATTTGTACATGATTTCCTCAGGCATGCGTGTAGAAATTAAATTGGAGTAACATTATCAATAGATATAAGAGATCCACATATATATTAATAATCTATATATCATGACGGTTCTTAGGTGTTACCCTGGAAAAATCAACCAAGAAAACGCATCTAAACTTTCATGGTCATTTGCAGAAAACACAATCACGTGTGTTTGGATAAGAAAAAGAAGAAAAAAATTGTCGAATCTGACGAGGTTGTACTTACACCGAAGAGTAAGACTATGTTAAGAGAAGAGATAGATGCGAACGTGTATTTACTTTTGATTTTTTAACGAGTTTGCATTGACTAATAATAATGCCTTTTGTTTTTATTAAAATGTGTATGTTGGATGATTAAATTTAATATTTTTTTATTTTTTTAAAATTAAGTTAAATTGATTTAGTAATTAATTTATTAATTTATTTAAATAAGTGTCAAAAATTTGAATATTACTTTATATATGCAGCAATTCATTGACCAATAACAAATTTTTAAATAGAACTCATATTCACAACGAATTAGTCATCAATTCTTCAAATTAAAAGATATGTAAAAAAAATCTAATATTTTTTAAGCTTATAAATGATTCACTCAACAAGAAGTCAGCGTACATATCATCTATGAGCACTTAATCAGATATATAATTATCCAATTTTATTTTTTATTTTATTTATATCTCATTTAAAATGTTACATTAATATTCGTGAAATTATATAACTTGATTTAGTATAAACATCTCATTTTATTTTATGTTTGTAATTTGAAAAAATTATATGCTTGTTAGAATTAATCAATATAATTACGAATAATTCTAATGGTACACTCTTATATATTTATGTGTTTTTATATTTAATAGATTTATATATTTAAATAAAAAAATAAAAAGCTTAACACAAAGATAATAAAATTTAACACAAAAAATTTGAGTACGATAAAAAAAAATTATTTTTTAAAAAAATGGGGATGCATGTACGTGTCCTATTAAGGACTATATATATTAGTGTAAAAATTTACATCTCTTTTATTTTCTTAATGGTCGAATCCATTATATGTAACTACTTTTACAGATCAAAGAATATATATATTCTCAAATTCTAATCTAACACTAAGAATTAATAATAATTAATAATAAGGTTATATAGTAATCTAGTAGTCCTTATCAACAAAATTTGTGAGCTTATTTATAAGAATATCAAAATCATCTTGGCTCCTTATAAGACTAAGACGCACGTAACGATCATCAGCACTATACATGCTTCCTTCATAGCCATTGATGCCAGCACCTTCAAGAATTTTATAACAATTCTTATCTTCTTCTCTCTCACACTTCAACCATGCATACGCTGTCACCAACAATTTGAAGCCATTTAAAAACTACTACTACTTTGTAATAATGAAGGCCACATGATATATATTATAGGAAAGTTTTTCGATATATCGCAAAAAGTGCGATATACGGTATTCTTTCACCTTTTAGGTGTTGATCTTGATTTATAAAATCAATATATAATGAATACCTTCTTATATTATATATGATGAAGCTGTTTCATTTCATTATTTTATTAAACAAATAATGTCAAAACAACTCGTAAAAAATCGAATGTTGACAAATTATTCATAAATAAATAAAAATAATTTCTATGTATGAAAGATGAGTTTCATTTATCAAAATTATTTAAAGTAATTAACGTGACAGTTGGTGCTTCATCCTAAATAATAATAATGTTATTTGAGTGATTTTGACAAATAGATAATATCTTTCGTTGGTAGTAGAAAACTTTTTTTCTTTAATTCTTGGGTAATTTTTTTTGTTAGTAATTTTAGTATTTTTTTTTAACTCGCAAAACTAGCAAATTATTCAAATATTCAACAAATCAATAATATATATATATATACCTGGTGAAGGATGTCGAACCCTTTTGAAAAATGAACAATAGTGAGGAGATAGTTTCTGTAAAGAAAAACGTTTTGATTTTGATATAATTTGTTTTAGCCTCATCCATCGATCTTTCATTGTTGAATATCCAAACTGGAATATTTGTTTTCCATCTTCTCTTTCAAGAATGACATTCAAAATCTTTAAAACTCTAAGCTGTGCCTCTCGAGATATTCCCACTGTGGTTAAGTCCATGTATGTTAACATCTTTTCGTACACATCCTTATCCTTTATTATAGCCCATCTGTAATAATAATAACATTTAAGATTTCAAATCATATAACAATATAGATAACTAACAACACTTATTCGTGAAGCATGCATGTCATCTTAGTCGAATTGCCCGTTGGTAACTCAGGTGCAGTTATTTTTATTGAAGTTATCATTTGAAATCGTTAGATTATATTTTGGTTAAATATGTCAACTAATCTAAAAGTAATTAACAAGTAATTTCATATAAAGTCAATTGTATTTAATTATCCATCTAAATAAAAAACGAGCATTCTGATTTATTCGATTCAAACAAAAATGAATGAAAAAAAAATCAAAATTAGGAGAGAAAAAATTACATATTTATTAACAGATCCGCCCGCCGTTACTAAAAACCGCCACAAAATTATGATACAATAAAAAAACTATCGCTAAATGTTATATTCCTGGTAATAAATCAGGATTAATTTTTATGAATTATCAATTAATTGATAAATTATCTTATTATCTCTGATTCAATTAGAATTAATCTTTGAACACTTAATCTTTAGCGACTAAAAAAATTAATCTATTTGGAATCTTATTTGTTAATACTTAGCTGATAATTTTTAAAAAAAATTAAGGAAATTAATTTTATATCCTATTAAAAATTCAAAACTAAAATATATATATATATATATATATATATATATATGTCTTACCCAAATCTAGTGCCAGCATGGCCTGTGAACTTGGAAAGTGTAAAGAGCATGAGATCATCATCAGCTGGAGAAGGAATGGGTGTGAAATTTGGCCAATAATAAGCTCTATCATTAATTGTTTTAACATTGTTGCCTTCAAGAACTGCCTTACTTAATTTCCCTTCTGGATTCGTTGGTGAAGTCACAATCTCAATAAATGTTGTGTCATTTATATCTGATGTCTTGTTCTTCCACAAAGATGTGTCCCCTTCAAATTGATAATCTCTTGAATTGAAAAGCTCCGTTTGTGTTCTATACAACTGCATCATTATTTTTATCATCCTAATTGTTATATATTATTATTAAATAATATATCTAATCATATGCTTTATTTAATTAATCCATTTAAACTTTAAGAAAAATAATAATGTCACGACATGTATGCATTATCAAATAATTGTTTGACATAAATAAAGTAATAGCAACCGTACAATAGAGTCCATGCAATAATATAACAGAGTCAATATTTTTTATTATTGAGTCAATATTTATTCTTCTATTTTCTGTTTTTGAGAGAAACCATGTTACACCACGCGCTTTCTGTGTTGCTTCTAGTTCTCCCTTAGACTAAGCTAGTTTAAGTCTCAAGCTTCAATTATATAATCTACTCTAACTAATAAGCTTTTCATTCAATCCAATAAACCAAAAGACATCATCATCAAAACATATATAAATAAAAGAAAAAAAATTCAAAACTACCAAAAAAAAAACTCATGACATATATAAATAATTAAAAAAATATCAAAATTATTCACAAAAGCCATGAATAAAAAGAAAATAATCTTTTACCTATAAAATTTTTTTCTATTTATCAAAACTAAACTATCCGAATATCAACAGTTAACGTGACAATCGAGACTCCTAATTAATATTATTTGGATAGTTTCAACAAATGAAATATATCTTTTATATGTAAATAACTTTTTTCTTCATTCATATATGTAATATATATGTAATTTTTATCGGTACTCAAATTTTTCGTGAATAATTTTAATATTTTAAAATAATAATAATGATATATAGTATACCGGATAATATGGGGCAGTGGCTACAACTTTTGCTGGGTTGACCAAGGAGTTATTGCCGGAAGACAATGCATAAACTGCTGCATTGAGTAGTTGTGTTGATCCACCTCCAAAAATTATGTACCTTCCATCAGTTACAGCATTTCCAACAATCTCATGCAGTTTTTTTATATGATTTACCAACAATTCTGATGTATATGATCCATCACCGTATGTATATCCCATTCTATGCCACCCTGATATTAATATTGCATTATCTTGCATATTCATCCAAAATGGCTCCATAAAATATGGATCTCCGCTGTCATCAAATTATTATTCATTTTGAAAAGTTAGATTACTGTCTAAACATCATTAAAAATGTTACCTCGATAAAATATATATATATATATATATATATATATATATATATATATATATATTATTTT
>JASCZI010060483.1:97988-112820 GCA_036250425.1 Stylosanthes scabra
CGCCAGAATCAAAACAGGACTAACTGTTCTCAAGCATAACCTCAAGCTGATGAGCGCCATTCTGACCGAAAGAGCCAGAGCACAGGCAATGAAAGAGATCATGAAGGCCTCCTTTGATGCATACCTTATGGTCCTCCTTGCTGGTGGAACCTCAAGGATGTTCAATGAGTCAGATCACCCTATGATCCAAGAAGACTTTGAAAGCTTGAAGGCTGTGTTCACCTCTAGAGGAGAAGGTTTGGTTGGTGATGAAGTGGTGGAGAAAGAGAGTGAGGTAGTTGAAGGTGTTATAGAATTGATGGGGTTGAGCACTGCAGAATTGATGGAGACTTTGAGCAACATTGTGACAAGTGATGAGGCTAGTGGTGCTGGAGGAAGAAAGTTGCCAATGCCTCCAACTACAAGGAAATGGAGTAGAACTGACCCCAACACAATCTTGAGGGTCTTGTGCTATAGAAATGACAAAACTGCAAACCATTTCTTGAAGAGGAGTTTCTCAATAGCAAAGAGGAGATAGCAACAGAGAGAGGTAATGTTAGGCTTTGTTTGGTAATTGTCTTAAGACAACAATATAAATACACTTAGAGACATAAATTTATTTTTTTAAAAAAAGAAAAAATATAAAATCATATATGACAATAAAGATAGAGACAGTCATATTTTTTTTTTCGGTCTTGTTTCTATCTCTATTGTTTGATTTGTCTCTCAAGACACTTACCAAACATAGTCTTAGTTTTTGTTTTTGCTCAAGTTAAAGGTAAGCAGTGATCTGTTTTGCTAAGCTAAGCATTGTTGGCATAAAATGTCTTTTACTTGGAAGAAGGAAGAATTTGATGGAATTGTGAGGGAGGGAGAAGCAGAGAATGAAGCAAAGTTTTGTCAATGTAATTTGATGGTGATTATGCATTTAATCTAGGAGTTAGCTTGTACAGGATGAAACCATAATCAATAACAATTTCTACTACGAAGTGCTGAATATTATGAGCACATAATGTTTGTAACTGACAAAAAGGAAATTGAACTAGACTGCATGTTGTAATTTTGGTGCCCCATGTAAACAAAAGGCCTTAATTGGATGGTTTATTCACTTAAAGGCAGGTATCTTGCATTCATAAAACTGAACATTTTATCATTCAGTTTGGCACCAACCAAAAATTTGGATGGTTGATAAGCAAAGTATGGCAAAACAAATTTTGGGTTCATTCATGATTATTCTGCTAATGTGCAGAATACTTGAAGCTGCTAAAATTCAAATTAGTTCCTCCAAACATGGCTACAATATCATTAAACAGCACCATGTAAAAAATCAGAATATCTGTATATTATTTGCACATTTTGAATCAGGGATAATAATTTTATATTTTTATATAGCTCTTTTTTTTTTTTTTACATTAACATGAAAATGGAGAAATTATATAAATTATGAAGTATGAAATTTATAACAAATTCATACTATGATGGGCATCATTATTCATTTGTTTGAAATCTACCAAAGCGATCTCCTAACACTTACTTAAACAGATTATTAAGCTAATCATTGAACCAATCCAAATTGATTATTGTATTACTCGTGGAAATCATAAAATTATTCATTATGATTGGATCCCTGCATCTATCGGACCCTAAACCAAACACAGATCAGCAGAAAATTAAAGAATCCAACATTGCCAACAATCCTAATAATACGATTCCTGTAATATCAAACCAGCCAAACAGCCTAACAAGTAACAACATAACTAACATTTCAATATGTAGAATACTAGAATCTTTTATATATATTAAGGACTAATAAGGAGGAAGAGCATATGAAATAGAGAACAGAAACCAATGGCTTTCAAAGAATTAATAAGTTCTGCCACCTTTGAGCTGTGTCTTCTCTTCTTTTCCAGCATTATTACTATCATCATTATTGTGCTTATTAAGCTAATAAGAAGAACAAGTGTGAGAGTGATGAAAAGCAAAGACAATAATATTAATGTTAATCTGCCTCCATCACCAAGAAAGTTACCTATAATTGGGAATCTTCATCAGATAGGAGCATTGCCATATCGTTCCTTCAAAGCCTTATCAGACAAGCACGGTGATGTGATGTTCTTACAGTTGGGTCACATTCCAACAGTGGTGGTTTCATCAGCACAAGTGGTGAACGAAATCATGTCGAAAGGCCACGACTTAGCACTCTCGAACCGAGCCCAAACCACAGCCACAAACACCTTGCTGTACGGATCCAATGACATTGGTTTTGCAAATTACGGAGAAAGTTGGAAGCAGAAAAGAAAGATATGCATGCGTGAGCTCTTGAGTCCTAAGATGGTTGAGTCAGAATCGATTCGTTTGGTTAGAGAAGGTGCAGTTACAGAACTGGTTGACAAGGTACGAGAAGCTGCAGGATCATGTTCTTCAGTGAATTTGAGTGAGTTGATCGTTGAAGCAGCTAACAACATCATTTGTAACTCTGTTCTTGGACTAAAGAACGACGCGAAAGGTGTTCGACGCAAAGACAGCGTGAAGGAGCTGGCAAAGAAGGTGATGTTTCAGGTTGGAGTTGTCACCATTGGGGATTACTTTCCATGGTTGAGTTGGGTTGATGTTGTGACTGGCCAGCTTCAACAATACAAGAACACTTTTCAAGCCTTGGATCCCTTGTTTGATGAGATCATTGCTGAGCGAAGGAGTTCCATCATCAACAGAAGAGCTCATGATGATCAAAGAGATTTTGTGGACATCCTCATCCAATTTCAACAACAACAGCAGCCTGCCAATAATAATAATGCATTTTCCAACATTGACATCAAATCAATTCTCCTGGTTTGATTAATTACCTTCTTTCTTTTATGATTAGTAAACACGAATCTTAAATAGCTTGCCGACCATTTGCAATTTGGACACGACGCCCCTTAATGACGACGTGTCAGTTCAGGCAGTTCTTGTCTGATGTGTTAATATGTTATTTGACACATCAGACATGAACTGACAGATCGTTTCGCGCTATGTCCAAATTGCAAATGGTACTTGGATGTTTACTCTAAATAAAAATAACCCTTATATAACTGATTTTTAAAATTCAGGACATGTTCGTAGCGGGAAGTGAGACAACTTCAGTAACAGTAGAATGGGCAATGTCAGAGCTGATGAAGAATCCAATAGAACTGAAAAAAGTGCAGGAAGAGGTGAGAAGAGTTGTAGGGAAGAAATCAAATGTGGAAGAGAGCAAGGTGAAGCAAATGGAGTATTTAAAATGTGTGGTGAAGGAGACTCTAAGGTTGCATCCACCTGCACCTCTCTTGGGTCCAAGAGTGGCAAGAAGCCATGTGAAACTCAAAGCATACGACATTCCAGCAAAGACAAGATTGTATGTGAACGCATGGGCAATCCAGAGGGACCCTCAAGTGTGGGACAACCCGGAAGAGTTCATTCCAGAGAGGCATAGCCATAGTCACACCAACACTCAAGACTTTAAGCTTATTCCATTTGGTTTTGGCAGAAGAGGGTGCCCTGGAATCAATTTTGGCCTTGCTTCTGTTGAGTATATGCTTGCTAATCTTCTCTATTACTTCAACTGGGAATCTCCACAAGCACAAGACATAGATATGAGTGAGATATTTGGCCTTGCTGCCTACAAAAGAATCCCTCTTCATCTTAAGCCTATTCCATTCTCATTCGAATAATTAACTGGGATTTTTATGTAGATTGAAATAATTAAGGTGCATGAGGGTGAAGAGAATGAACTAGAAGAAAGATTGTCTTTGATTAATCTATTACATGGATGATTTGTTATTTTTTTTTTTTCAAAAGAATTAAATATTTACATAATAGTAATTTTAGTACTCTTCACGAAAATCCTCTTATTTTAGGAGTCACCAATAACTAAAACCTCTTCCTATATGTCTACAACATTTTTTGTTAATCTTAATTAAAAGGTTAATTTATTGCATTTTTAATTTTTTACATATATCAATGATTAATTTGCTGCATATTTGAGCTCTAAACCAAGGTTTGTCACTGGTTATAAGTTTTCTTTTTTTCGTCTAAACAACAAGCACCAACTAAGAAAAATTCGCTAATATAAAAATGTTATTTTGTTATGCATAAAAATGTTAATTTTTTTTTATTTTGGTATACATAAAAATGTTAATTTACTCTATCATTTTGGTCTTTTGGGCCCATGTGTAAGATCAAAATATCTAATGTTAAAAGCTGAAACCAGGCCTAGTTGCAACTTATAAGCCTAGCCCAACCCAGCCCAGCCCATTAACTTATTTCTTAAATAGTTACCACATTATGTTTTCTACGAAAATAAAAGGTCGATATAGAAGCAGATCGCAACCGTCAGTTAGGGAGTTTCAAATCATGAAGCGTATAACGTGGCAACCACCCAACCGTGAACCCAAAAGGCTGCTTATAATTTAAGCAATTTTTCGCTGTAACTTCTATACCCTGTTTACCTAAACCCTAGCATTCTCTCTCTCTCTCTAAAATCTCACCATGTCGAGCACCGAAGCCGAGCACCGCGAAGAGGAGGAGGCTCCCGCCGGAGAGGACGAAGATACTGGAGCTCAGGTTGCTCCGATCGTCAGACTCGAGGAGGTCGCCGTCTCCACTGGCGAAGAAAACGAAGATGCTATTCTCGATCTGTAAGCATTTCAACGCTGATTTCTTTTCAACTCACGTTTGTAGCTTTTTATCGATTCTTGAACTGAATTTTTGTTTTACAGTAAATCCAAGCTATATCGATTTGATAAGGACGGGAATCAATGGAAGGAGAGAGGTGCTGGAACCGTGAAGTTCCTGAAGCATAAGGAAACTGGAAAGGTTCGCCTCCTCATGAGGCAATCCAAGACACTCAAGATCTGCGCTAATCATCTGAGTAAGTTGCTCCTTTCCTCTTCGATCATCTTCCTTATATATATTTTTCCTTAATCTTAATTTTTGAACACTTTATGGTTGGAATTTTGCAGTTCTACCTTCGATGAGTGTGCAGGAGCACTCTGGGAACGAGAAATCATGTGTTTGGCATGCCAGAGACTTCGCCGATGGTGAATTGAAAGATGAGCTTTTCTGCATTCGGTTTCCATCAATCGAAAGTAAGTATGCCTTTATTTTTTTGGTGTAATTTGTAAACCTGATTTGTAGGTTTTATTCAATTTTAAAAATAAAAAAAAACTTCGATTCAGTGTTCTATTATAATAGGTTGTTATTCATGTCGGCACAGAATTGTAATTTTAGATGCATGTTTTGGAACAGTAGCTACTTTAAGAGTGTTATGATGTAACATCAAAATGCCTTCTATTTGCCAGATTTTGTGAGCAAGTAGCTTTGACACTAATGTTAGGCTTAATTGGTAGTGTTTTATTTAGCTTTACTACTTAACCTTCATAGTGTGTGAAGATTCGTTGTGACCAGGAAGGATCTTTGGTTTGTTAGAGCTTCTTACCATTTCAATGCACGTACCTCAATGCTTAGGAGTTAAAATAATTCATGTTGAAAGAGTTGAGTACAAAAGCAGTGATTAGGATTTGGTGTTAGCTGAGTATCAATTTCTTTTTGTTGATATTATGGTAGATGGTTGCCCATCCTTTTGAAATTGTTTGACTATTTGTGACTAAGATGCCCCTTGTATGAGGGAACTTTGCATTAGAGTATGGTTTACTAGTTTGGACTATGGTTTCAGTGCACGTGGTTAACTTTTGTTTGTTATGTCCTTCTGTTAGATTGCAAATCATTCATGGAAACGTTCCAAGAAGTCGCTGAGTCCCAAAGCAAAGCGGAAAATGCGGACGCATCTGATACTGCTGGTCTCCTTCAGAAATTGAGTGTTGAAGGGAAAGAAGATGAAGAGAAGAAACCGGAAGAGAAATCTGAAGAAAAAGCAGCAGAACCCGAACCTGCATCAGCTGAGAAGAAAAGCGAGACAGAATCAGAGAAAAAGGATGAAGAGCCAAGTTCCTCTTCTTGAATCATATCATTGCTAGGCATTATGACAAGTTAGGTGGTTGAATTTTTCTGCCGCCGTCTTGGGATATCCCCTCATGCATCGTAGTCTTGAGGTCAGGTCAGGGTTGTGTCATGGCGATGCTACCGAGCAGTACGTCTCCATTGTTGAGTCTTTGTTGCTGGGGAAGTTTGGGTCAGATTTGGATTATTGAGGGTTGGTCCTTTCAGGGTTTGGGAGTTTTTGAGTCTTATTTCCAATTCTTATATATGTATTTGTAAGGGTCTTATGGGGGAATTTGCAAGGGTGCAGTTCGACAAAATAGTTTTAAAAAAAAGGTTATAAACAAAGGTTTTTGGATATGCATTGGTTTGATTTCACGTTCTTTTGGAACTCTAATTACTACTATCTATTTTCCATTCAAATCAAATGAACCGATTTGAGAAAGGAAGCATCAACGTTCCAAGCGAATAAATGTAATCAGGTTTATCAAAATTTACATATGGTTAAAAAAATAAATCATAAAATCATAAGCCGGAAATATGGGGCAAGAAATTCATATAGATATTTAAGCGGTTGAAGGGCTACATCAGAAGCCTCTTCATTTGGGGCCCATGATGCTTTCTTGGAAGGAAAGTGTGTCCCTGTTCCACTGCCATTGAAATGGCGTGCTTGCTCAAGCTCCATCATTACTACACTTTGAGCTTGCCCATCAATAACTCTATGCATGCTTTCAAGGTAAGCTTGTTTTCATTATTATTTCTCAAACTTGACCCACTTCCAGTTGGCACAAAGCGTTTCATTCTCAAAAGGGAAGACTCTGTTTGGGAGGGGCTCTGATTCTGGGATGATATAATGATTGTGATGGATGTTCTCTCTGTATTTCTTTGCCATCATATCAGCCTCCAAAAACACTCTCTTTGATAGAAGAAAACAAGCATATTTCAATATCAATCTCACTTGCACCATAAAAGAACTTAACCAATTAGGAAAAGACTAAAGGCTATATAAATAAGTACCTGTTTATCTGAGAGAAATAGGCCAGGTTCACTTTCAAGGTCTGCAATGCTGCATGACAGAGAGACAAATTGCCATCAGCAGCATTTTTATTTTCATCACTAACTTGTGATATATTGACACAACCTTTGTTTTCTCTCTCTTTTAACTTGTTTATGAATGATGCGTAATTGTGTAGAGTTTATGTATATAGTATAGGAAGCAAGCTTTTCAAGTGTAATGGAATTCAGGTGTTCCTGTGATTTTAGCCGTTGATGAGTTCCCGGTTATACCTAAAAGGCTTCCTAATCGAGACAAGAACTCTAATTTTAATACCTTAGAAGATTTATCCAAATTAATTATATTAACTCAAATAAACATTAACTAACTAAATGCAATTGCAACCCACTACCTTAAGGAGATTTTATCAGGAGACGTTGACTTCACCACCAGAACTTTCAACTTCTCATCAACAGAGAGTATGTCACTAACAGAACTAATCTCGGCTCGACTGATATTTGAAACATGCAGCAATCCACTGAAAGGAATCCAACAATTAGTTCAACATACACAGTTTTGATAAACTCAACCTAACAATTTAAATTTATGAAGTATCACATAATTAACATTTTACCCAAATGTCTAAAGAATAACAGCTATGTTATCCAAAGCTATCACTCACCATCTATTTGTTTCTCCTATCCTTATTTGGGCTCCATAAGGAAGGATCTTGTTCACAGTCCCTTCTAGAAGTGTTCCTTCTCGAAGGTATAGCTTTTCCTGCAGAAAATAAAATAAGTTCAACATTGAAATATTGAAGCTAAGCAGAAAAAAAAATGCTAACAAAAAGATTGAGTACTTACCCAAGCTTCCCTCTCACTAAGTATCAAATTAGTTGCGGCTTCATCTACTTGAGTAATTTGTACATACATACATCGTCCCACCTGCATCATTCTTATTAATATTATTTAACAGATTTAAGAACGACGAAGAGCCAAACGCAAGCTAAACAAAGAGCTGTGTTAGGTAGTTGACGCAACACAAGAAAGTTTTTCTCTTGTTTTGGAGAGGAGTTCAGGGCTGCAACTCACATTTTCTTTTAATTCGGTAACATTATTTACTCTTTTCACAAGCTCAACTTTAGGTAGGAAAGCCCGCAAGCCCTGCATATCGAAACTCAAGAAGATATAAACATTTACTCAAGTGCTGCATAAACATGAAGATTGATTGAGTTTGATAGCACTGACCTCAATCCTCGTCAGCAGGCCCCCAGTATTCCACTCTGTGATTCTAACCTCTATAGGTTCACCAAACTGCTTTATCTGCCCAACAGATTAAAACTGGAAAATGTGATTCTCATAGGAAAGAAAAGATTATATTTGCCATCATTTGTAGCTCCTCTTAACTGGAGGTACTATAAATACTGGAATCTTGGGGAATGACAGTGAAACTTTAGTTCCGATCCCTATCCAATCCAACAAACACAATACTGAGTTCCAGTCTCCCGTCTCAGTTCCAGTCCCTCTTACCAAACGCTACCTTAACTATTCTTATTAGTTTGTATTCTAAATTCAGTGTTTAATTAAGTGAATTAACAATCCATAAGAATGATCACATCCAACTTACAAACTCTATAAATTTCCATATGAACTATATACTAAGCATAGTTATGGTGCAAAAAACAATGTTGGAAAGAGAAAAACCTGCCTCAGTCGATGCCAGGCGATGCGGCGGAAGAGCCTTCTTGAAGAAAGCAAAGCCCTATCAGTAAGTGTTCTACCAAGAACCTCAGCAAACACAATGGTTCCAACCTGTTCAACCGGAGTCTCATCGATTGCATCTTCATTCTTCAGAATTCCCATCCTACCCTGAACATTAAAATTCTGTTCATCCTTTTCCAAATCAAATAGCAAGTGTTCCATTTCTCTACCATTCAAAGGAAGCACCTCCTTTGTCAACATTGTAGCTAGTAACTCTGCTCCCACATTGACATTGAGCTTGCTTTCGGTACCCGAAACAACAACTCCTATCACAAAATCCCCAGGTTTTGGTTCATAATACTCACCATTATCCTTCTTAGCTTCTTCACTCTCATCAACCATATAATCTCTTTCCTTATAAACTTCTAAGACCGCACCATTTTCTTTTCTCTCCTCCACAGAACTATTCTCTCTGAAAAACTTCAAAAACGGTGACAAAGCTTCATCTTCTGTAGAACCTCTCTCTGATTCCATAACAGCCTCATTTTTTGCGGTAGTTGGTGAAGGCTTGCTGAGCAACTCAAGCTTAGCATGCTCTTGTTCTTGTTCTTGGGTTCCTTCACCATCAAGAGCTTCTTGAGATAGCTGATTACTAGAAAAGCCATCAAATTTCTCACTCATTGAGGAAAATTCAACATGGGCAGCACTCAAAATTGAAAATTTATTGGGTTTTGTAGATGGGAATTTCATGGGGCTTCTATGGGAATCGTTCTTCAAGGTGGTGGTTTTGCGAAATGCAGTGACATAGGTAAAAGGTAAAGTGAATTTGGGAAAGGAGAAAGACTTACATGGACAAAGAATCAATGGCATCTTCGTGTGTTTGACACAATTTGAGAGCTATGAGGTTCGGCTCAGTTTCTGAGTTGTGAGTTGCATGTAACAAGGGACTTGAGACTTTCATTCGTGTCAACTAGTTCTATGTTCTATCCACTTTTGCTTTCTTTTCTTTTCCCACTTCAATCCAGTTAGAAAATCTGAACTAACTCTAGGTTAGTCAAAACTCAAGCAACATAGATTCACAATCATCGGAATTTTGTGAAATTTTTTGTGATTTCATCTAAAATTTATATTTTAGTAAAAAAAGAGATATTACTAAAATCTAACATAGATAATATATGATTTATTTGTTATTAATTTATATTTTTATTATTATTTTTCAAATTTTTACTAGTGAGAGGAGTGAAGTAAAAGAATTAGATATTAAATATAAATGGAAAAATCTAAACTTGTATTTTGAAATATCTAAATTGTGGAAATTTAAAGATAGAGTATGAACCCTAAATATATTCATGATTTCATTCTCACCACAGTCATTCAATTTTTCTTCTTGTTTCATGTCCTACCCTTATAAGATTTTAGTTCCCAATTGCTCTAGTATATAGCCTTTGTGATAATTGTTTATGCTCTTATTGCCATTTTTCCTTCTTAGCTTTCTGGCTTTGGCCATGTGTTTAATTGTTTTGATGACAATATAATTAGTGTGTGTTTGGTTTGTGATTAGAGATCTCAAAATAAGTTAGGATTATTTCAAATGAATATAATTATGTTTGGGTTAATATTCAAATTAGTCCCAAAAAATATCGCATTATTCAAATTAGTTTTGGAAAGATTTTGTTAGTTATATTAATTCTTAAAAGATACAATTCTCAGTTAAATTGATCTTTTTACTATATATATATATATATTATAAAATGATTGGTTGATAAATAATATATCATCCCAATATTTTATGACACAAATATTTTAAAAATAATATGTCATCATTTGATGGGTAAAAATATCAATTTAACTGAAAATTGTATCTTTCAAAAATTGATATAACTAATAAATTTTTTTTAAAACTAATATAAAGAACACAATAACTATCAACCACCGATATGTTTTTAGGTTCAGGGAGTACCGAAGTCAATCCTTACTATCCTAGCAGCGGTTCCTTTTCATATCCAGCTTATTTGGATAAAATTTTATTAACTCAACTTAAATAAGGTTTGTTTTAAACGTAATTTTAGTGAAAATAATAATTGTTTACTTTATCATTTTTCATAATTACGTTAAAAAAGTGATAATATACTAATTACTTATTTTAATTTTGTAAACTGAAAAATAGTATATCAGTTTTAAGTTCTTACTACCTTTCAAGATTGACAAATGTATTAGTCATGTAGCTTTATTTTTTAACTAATATTATCTAAACAATATTTATTTTTAAAAATTATGTTTGAATAAATACATCTAAACATAAATTACATTAATATCAATTATCAATTTAATTTTTTATAATAACTAATTCTACAAAAGCACTTTATACCAATATCTATTTGCAAATGTTAATCTAAACTTAGGATTTAGAGTTAGAATTTTACATCGTTTTCATGGTTTTTTGAACCTTGTTTTGTTTCATCTGCTTGTTTTTCTTTTTCTTTCTTGATAGAAGAAAAGTCATTGAATAAATGAGTGAGCAAATAAAAAGCTGCATTTAGAATGAGATATTTAGAGCATTTTTAATGAGATATTTTTTGGGTATTAATTTTTATTGAAATAATAAATGAATTGAGTTGATATTGAATTATATATTGGAAGGAATATAGAAAGTGATATCGGTATTACTAGGTTGATACCGTATCACTTTGAAGGAATGTCAATTAAGATGTGCTATGTGTAGAACTCATTAAATACATGTTAATTAAATAGTGTTATATGTGACCCAAATTGATACTAAATTAAAACTAAATATTTGAACAATAAATCTCATATTTATTTTAAATCATATATGATTTCATAAATATTTAAAATTCAAAATAAATTTAAAATTAATATTAATATTGGAGATGCTCTTACAAATTGTATTTACTTATCTACTTGGAGAAGGTGTGGATGTGAATCAACCATTTGGCTCTAATTAAGGGTCATTTTCATTCTCATTCACTATATGCTCCTCTCTTATTCATTCATGATAAAAATGTGGAATCTCTCTAACTTGTATTTTACACATATTCACATGAAAAATTTCAAGTGTAACACATCTTCTATCTCCCTATATTTTCATGAATGAACTCTTCTTGTCTTTAAACTTCTACCATTGGAATTCATTCATACATCCATGATTCATATATATAAGATTGAAAATTTGGTAATCATAATTTCATAATTTAGTAGTTATAAATTGTTATGATTTTTTAATTTTGATTTTAATATTAAATTATTAATTAATAATTAATATATAATATTAAATATTATAAATATATATTCGTTGATATATATTATTTATATAAAATAATAGATATTAATAAATTAAATATAATAAATTATTGTTTATAATTAGATGTTTGATACAGTAAAGTGGAAAAAGATGAAGAGAATGAAAAGATCTTAAATTTAATGGTCAAAATGATTATAAGTCTTGTTAAGTTCTAAACTCATATTTCAATCCCATGGTTTATTATTTTTTTTTCATACTCTTCGTATTTTTTCTTTTCATCACAGAATTACCCTTATAATTACTCATGTATACAAATGCACAGTTGTATGCGAGTAAAAACACATGTTTGTATATAAGTACGTCCGTAATTTTTATTATGATAGTATTATATGTATTATTATATACTTTTATATATCTTATTTATAATACTAAAAATATAAATATTAGTACAGAAAAATTTATAAAATATATGAATATAATATAAAATAATATAAAATAATTATATATAATATAAAAATAATATATTTTAACACAGAAATTAAAATAGAAAAAGAGAAGAATGATATATGAAAATATTAATAAAGAATCGTTTTAAGTTTTTTTCTCTCAAATTTTTGTCAAGTATAATCTCTCACCATTTAATATATTTTCTCACATGTTTTTTCTTAGTCCCACTTAAAAATAAATGACAAGAAACTACATTTTATGAAACGATTGAAAAAAAAAATTTTGTGAGGATCCACTCCCCATTCGGTTGATTATTAATGCTTGTTATTGAATGAAAAGCACGTGTAGAGACAGCAATGAGATGTAAATAGAAGAGAAAGATTATCATCCCACACGTTGTTACATATATAAAAGAGAGCAATCCGCCATTCTTATACACATAACACCTACAAAAAAAGAAGAGAAGAAATTAACCTTCTACCAAAAAAATAAATTAACTTGTCACACTTCATTTGTTGTCTCATTTATTTAAAAACATGCATATGCATATACATAATAATATTCATAAATTCAAGTCGGAGTTGAAGAAATATAAACACACTCTTAATCCAATCCTACTCTCTAGAGGTATGTATGGTTTAATTTCTCCTTAATTATTATAATAATTAGGTTTTTCTTCATTGGTTATTATTATTGCTTCACTAATTAATTATATTATATTCAATTCTTCCACTACTCTTGTCGGCATCGTCGTCATCATCCTCGTCGTTTTCTCCTCATCTCTTCAATTGATTTGCATCTTTAAAATAATCTTGACTTTATGATGAACAATATATATATATAGTTGATGATTATTGTTCGTCTCTACTAATAAGTTTTGATATTGAAATGAACATGTTTCATAAAATCCTTAGTTAATTAATACAGTAGCATTGTAACAAGAAAAGCAAAAAGTAATTCATAACTCTGATGAGTACTTGAGTAGAGTATATAATATCATCATGAATTAATTATTTAAAAAAAAAAGAGAATTATCACTTAATTGAATAAGCTCAATTAATATGAATTTTATATATGATAATGTTTATCATATATGAAAAAGTGAAAAAAAATTATAGAAAGAAGTTTGTTATAAAATTATTAGATTTTGCATATTATTAATGAAATATTGTTTAATAATAATAGAGGACCGCCATAGCCCATAGTATACATCTATCTTCTTCTTTTGTGCTGCATTCATGCATGGATGTTATGTCTTTATCAACCGCTCTGCTTTATTTATTTCCTTTGTAACGAGGATCACTCTAATATAGCCGACTGCATGTATATTATAATTTTTCTAAAGAAACCATTTTAGATAACCAATAAAAATTCAGTCAATATCAATCAACAATTTAAATCGAATATTCTATTTCGTTAGAAAAAAAATTTTGGTAACCAACATTTATTTTGACAATACTAACAACATAGGCTTCTCCCTCTCCTCTCTCCCTTTTTTACATGATTTTTTCTTCTTCTTGAACTCTTGTTGGCTATCATTGGTCACTAATTCATTGGTTACGTAGCATTGTTGTTCTTTAGATTTTGGATGTTTTGATTTTAAGTTTCGGATATTCTGTCTCTAAAAGTATATAAAATTGATTGAGATTGCTTTAGGTTTCGGATGTTCTATAGTTTTCATTGTGGATGTTCTATAAACAATTATTTAGAATGTTCTATTTTTTATATATTGGCTGATTTGTTGGTTAATAAATTATTGGTTACTTATACTTTTTCTTTTTAAAAAATAATAATTTATAATATCTCCCTCTTTGAATATATTTTAATTTTGTTTGCCAAAGCGTAATTTATTATGTGTATTTTTCATATTCCAAAGTTTTTTTTAATCCCATCTATATATATATCTCACTCTAATTAACCATGCATGAAAATAAAGACATCTCTTAAAAGTAGCCTTATTAATCTTTTTTTTTAAATGTAGAATTTAGTAAACAGAATCTACATTATATGGAGGAATAATTAGAAGATACATGTATAGTATTATGTATGTGCAAGATTATATATATCATTCTCACATGGGATGTGATAAAGACGTTGAAGGACAACGTACATAGTCATCATCTTCACAAATTAAATGAAACAAATTAAACATATTATTATTATTATTATTGTTATTATTATGCCATGTCTATGCGATATGCTTCTTCTTGTGAGGTGTTGGCTTGCTGGCTAGAAACCTCCATTACTAAAACCTAAGGGGGCCATATTTCCATGTGATGTGTAAGTTTCCTAAGCTATATATGAATATGATACTAGGATATATATATAAAAGATTTTTATTTTATTTTATGTTATGTTATTAGAAGATGGAATAATTGGAATTATTATATGCACACTATAATTAGAAATGGAATCAAATAATTAGGCAGCACATATATATATATATATATATATATATATATATATATATATATATATATATATATATATATATATAT
>JASCZI010060483.1:112956-130267 GCA_036250425.1 Stylosanthes scabra
TAATCTTTAAAATTTATAAATATGAGACAATTTCCATTTCTTAAGTTAGCTTTTTATTATATTGTGTATATATAAGAAAGGAATAATAAGAATGTATTATCTAAAGAATTTAATTATTAATTTTTTGGTGCTTGAATTAACCAACCGGCTCATTATTTATAAATATACATACAATTTGTTTCTCTTATTTTGAAAGATAAGATAAAAATTAGATGGATGGCCACCATTACCTGTCTCCCTTAGCTTCCTCCAATTATTATATATATACCATTGCTGAATTGTTTTATTCAAAGACCGCAAAGCTGTTGAGCTTAATTACATAATAATAATAATAATAATAATAATAATAATAATAATAATAATAATAATTTCCAAGTCACTTTTCATTTTTTTTCTCTCTTAATGTGCATGCTAGCTAACTATATATTATATATGGGAAATTCGTTGGTAAAAAGTGGAATTAGTTAAAAGAGTACAAATTTATGATATATTTTTTATACTAAAAAGAAATAATCTCCACTCTTTATTACTATTCATTCTATTTCAAATATTTATCATTATTCATAATTCATATACATATATAGCATAGTGGTGATGGTGTTTACCTTGTTGAGAGTGCACCTATTTGGAGTCGAGTCTTCCAAAGAAATGAGAAATAAAAAAACAGGCTAATTTACCAATGTGCTATTCTTTGTTTTGATCCATTATTAAATTATCATTCTTGTAAATTATTTAATTACCCATATAAAAAGTACATTAAGTTTATGTTTTTTGTGCTAAATTAAAAACGCGTCCCATCATGATAGTATTACCTTTGAAGAGAGTGTGTTTTGGTCCAAAATGTTGGGTAACTTGATGAAATTAAATTTCTTAAGTTGTTCACCTTGTGTTCCATTACTCTTTGATGCATGAATACTAATTAACAATTAACATTTATATATAGGTTAAATTTGTGATTATATATTTCTTTGCTTTGCTTCAAAGAGCTATTCAAATGAAAGGAATTAATTAGCATTAGTCGGTGCTATTAATTAATAAATAAGTCAATTTTTTTTTTTAATGTTTGATGTGAATGTGTGAATATTATTATTATTCTCTTCAAGACTTCAACAATGACTCAACCTCCAACTTCTCCATTCTCCAAAGCTTTTTTTCAACTCCGCGTTAGGGTCCCTTCACTGAAATCTAGGTCCATTTTCTTGTCACATATGTAATATTCTACTTCCTTAATTCTGATTATGTATTGTCCATTATTATATATATAATTAGTATTATTGTTATTATTATTCTTCCTTCTCAATGGTTTCCTAATTTGTCTCATTTCCAATGTACTACTCACTTGTCTAGCTAACTAATTCTTTTATTTTGTTTTATTTTATTTAAATAATGTAGCTAGTAGCATTATCTAGTAGCCTTTTGGTTAAGCTGATTTAGCCTCATTTTATTGGGTGGTTTAGGTCATTCTATACATATTTAATAATAATCATATAAATCCTTTAAAAGAGAACCAATTATATGCCAACGTGATTCTTGCATACATGATCATGATCATATTTTCATTTTTGTTAATCATCTAATGTGGTTAAGGTTAAGTAGGGCATGAGGTAAGATAGAAATAATAATAATAATGCCATATTATATGTTGTTGTTATTATTATTATTATTATTATTATTATTATTATTATTATTATTATTAATTAAGTTAGTGAGATATTGAAAATAAAGTTGGATCCATAATATATTTGTAGCCTTCTGATATTTTATTTACTAATCACTTATCTAGCTACTTTAATATGATTCCACTGCCTAATGTTAGTTAGAAAGGGTTTTAATGTATCTTAGTTAGAAAAAAGTAAATCATCTTTTGAAGTGGCATACTAATAGGATTAGCATAAAAAAGCAGACCACAAATTAAAGAATTTGAGTTAGAATCAATCATCAGCACATGTTTGTCCAATTAGATGGCTAAGCTTAATGTGTTGGGTAATGCAAATATTTTAAAAAAACATAATCACATTTCATGTGAACCCACTAATAAGTTTCTTATGTATATATTTTTGGATATATCCTGCTAGCCCTATCTAATTTTAGTTAAATTTATAATAATGATGTTATTTATTTACCAAACTTTATTAAATGGATTCTCATGAGATGTTATGAAATGACTCAAAACTTCTATTTCACGTGTAAAAGTTTATTATTCATTCACATTATGAAAATTTGCAATTGATTATTATATTTTTCTACTTTTAATTTAGGGTCATTTTATAAGTATCACAAATCACAAATTAGGGTTAAAATATAATAAATTGACATAGGCGTAAGACCTAAAAATGGACCCATTCATTGCCGTCTTATGAAATATCAAATAAAAATAAATATGAAATGTAACCAAAAAAAAAAAATAGTCAAGTTGGATTATCTAGTAATTAACTTACTAATTGGTAAGTGTCGGAGTTTCGAATATCATATATGCGGTAATTTATTAACTAATAATAAATTTTTAAATAGAATTTCGATTCGCGACGGATTAGTCTTTAACACAAAAGTCGAGAAATTATGGAAAAAAATAACCATATCAAAGCTTTATTTGGTTTTTTAAATGTTAATTATTTACTTAATTAATTAGCATGAAGCAAACTCAAACTCAAAGTGTATTGTTTTTGTGTACCTTAAAAACTCAACAAACTGAAGAGGAACAGATCTCAACTCCACAGTCAAAGCCCCAAAATCTTCTGACACCAACAAAAAAAGGAGCACACTTTTTTTCAGCTCCAACTGCCACTTTTCTCACAGTATCTTAGCCAACTAAATCTTTTCCCATTTCACCCTTCTTCTTCTTCTTTTTCTTCAAGGTTTTGTTGCTTCAATATTACCAAATTTATATATTTTCTCCTCATATTCTGCTTTGTTCCATTTCTGGACAGTGATGAAGCACAGGTCACCTCACCATCAGCAGGTACTCTCTCTCTCTCTCTGTGTTTGTGTGTGATGGATTGTTTATATGTTTGTTTGTGTGTTTGTTGTGGAATGCATGCTATGTGTTTGATGGTATGATGGGGTGTGTTTGTTTGTTGATTTTGGGAAAGTTGAGGTTTAAATTTGCAGAGGACTTCTTCTTGGGCTGAATTGTGTTGTTTGGGTTGGTCCTGCATACAGCTCTTTTGGGGAAGGGTGGTCCTCCGCAAATGGCTTAACATGGGAACCAACGAGTCTGATTACAGTGCTGACCCTGAAGAAGAAGATGATGATGATGATGATGATGATGACTTTGATGATGAAGATGCCATTGAAATTGATTCAGATAATGAAGGTGAGTCTTGTGTAAAATCTATATATACAACTATGTTTCTATTTTCATTTGGGGAAAGAGGGGTTGCTTTGGATTTTGTTAATTTGATTATAGTTTGGAGAATTAAGCTTTGAGGTGCATGTTAACTGTTCAATGATAATGACATATTCAGAATCTAGATTGTTTCTGAGAACTATTACAATTATAGTTTTGTGTTTTTTCAATACCTTTTGTCTTGGTTGTTTTATGTCTCACTTTGTGTTTGCTGTGTTATGCAGAGTTGGCGAGACAGCCGTGGTTTATGGACAATCGAGGCGGTAAAGGTCCTTCCGAATCCAACGGTAACTACTTCCATCCATGAATTTCTGATTTATTAACTTATGTACTTATCTATAATAGCCTAAGATTCTATTGAACTACAGAATATCTTCCAAGGTTGAGGAGGCAAAAGTCATCCACTTATAGGTCTCAGTATATAAACACAAAGGAACTGAGGTGAGGCACTGCTCTCATTTATTTAAGCAAGTGAGAAGACAATGATTTGAAAGTGTGAATACGAGGTTTATTTCGCGTGTTGCTCAAGAAAACTCACATCTTGATTATGGTGTGTATTTGTCTCCTAGAATATGTGTTGGAACATGGAATGTTGGGGGAAAGCTTCCACCTGATGACCTTGATATTGATGATTGGCTAGGTGTCAATGAACCAGCTGACATATATGTCCTCGGGTAAGTCCCTAACTGCTTGTTATTGTTAGTTCTTGTGAATGTACATGAACATCTGATCCCATTTTTCTGTTCACTTTTGAAATATTCTTTGCTGCAATTTGGCTAAGACAATGATTTGCGTTTGCAGTCTTCAAGAGATTGTACCTTTAAATCCTGGTAATATTTTTGGTGCTGAAGATACTCGTCCGGTGCCAAAATGGGAAAGTATTATTCGGGAATCACTGAATCGGGTACGACCTACACCACAAAAGATAAAATCCTTCAGTGATCCTCCATCTCCATCAAAATATAAGCCATCAGATGATGTCCCAGATATTGAAGAAGAAATATTACTCGAAAGTGATAGTGACATTGGTGAGGAAGTTCATCCCTTGGATGAAGAAAACAATGTTCATAATGAAGCTACTGCTAATAAAACGAAAGCCGATGACGACACAATTACAACTTCATGGGCATCCAATGCTGCTGATATTGTAAACTCTGGTGTGCCGGTCAAACATAGTTTACAAAGAGAGTTTTCTTTTCCAAAAAGGTCTGAAAGGAAAGACAGCCTCCGCAGTGTCCGCACTGAAGGTTTGTCTGAAAATATGGATACATCATTTGCCCAGCAGACCACTAAACTAACCAGAATGCTTAGTGGTTCTGAAAGGATTGGTTTGAGCTGGCCAGAGCCACCACTACATCTTCTATCCCAGCAAGTTTTGGAGAGACCAACATCTTTTAAATCTCTCAAATCCTTTAAGTCATCGAAGTCGTTCAAAACATACAATTCTTTCAAGTCAATCATGGATGAAATGCCAGTTATGCCTTTGCTTCCTGAAATTGATTTTCAATCTCTAATTAAGCGGAAAAGAAGATCCCCATATGTAAGGATTGTGAGTAAGCAGATGGTTGGAGTTTTCATTACTATTTGGGTTCGTCGCAGCTTGCGCAAACACATTCAGAATTTGAAGGTGTCAACAGTTGGTGTTGGTGTTATGGGCTACATTGGTAACAAGGTCCATTCACTCTCTTTTTTCTTTGACCTTTAGCATAACTTGTGATTTATGTTTTGATCTTCTTTAAGTTCATGGTGCTTGAGTAGAGTGTTCATCTCAGTTCAATTTTCAGGGAGCAATATCTGTCAGCATGTCCATATATCAGACTCTTTTTTGCTTCATCTGCACCCACCTTTCATCGGGTGAAAAGGAAGGAGATGAACTTCGAAGAAATGCTGATGTTCATGAAATACATCGTAGAACTCATTTTCAGTCACTTTCTTATATTGGACTTCCCAAAAGAATCCTTGATCATGAGTGAGTTCTTGCTTTGATATACTTTACCAACTGCATATTTAGAGGGTTTGATCATTTTTCCATCTCTTTCAATTATGTTGGCTCAAAATTCTTTTGGTCACTGACTCATTTCCAAATTGTCTGCAGAAGAATAATTTGGTTGGGAGATCTGAATTACCGTATTAACCTATCAAATATGGAAACACGAGCTCTTATCTTAAAAAAGCAGTGGTCAAAATTGTTTGAGAAAGATCAGGTACTATAGAAACTGTAATATTTTCACTTCATTTCCATGATTTTACAACATGCAAAAAGCTTTGATAACTTGACATCTTACTGTGACAGCTTATGCAAGAACTCAAGAATGGTGGTGTGTTTGATGGGTGGTCAGAAGGAGCCTTAAACTTCCCACCAACTTACAAATATGAGGTTAATTCAGATAAGTACTATGGAGAAGACCCTAAGGTTGGGAAGCGTTCGCCAGCGTGGTATGGCTTTGTTTGACCTTATATTTTGCTTTCATGTTTGTCAATCCTGTATCTATCATAATGTATAAGAACTACATGTATCTGTTTTATGATTCTCTTTTTGTTTTCATGAATGATCTTGATGGCCCTTCAGGTGTGACCGAATCCTTTCGCATGGTAAAGGGATGAGATTACTGAATTACAGAAGGGCTGAGCTAAAACTTTCGGATCACAGACCTGTGTCAGCCACATACATGGTTGAGGTTGAAACATTCTCTCCAAGGAAGCTACAACGAGCTCTAACTTTCACCGACGCAGAGATTGAAAACGAAGAAGTCATAACAAATTCAGGTGGTTGGTGACCATAGCTACTTATAGTTTCTTAACAGGTGAGCAGCATGAGTTACTTCAAATATCATATACATTGCCCAATTTGATTGCATCAGAACTTGAATATATACCTTTTGTGATATCTTGTGCAGGATACATCATTAGCTGTAAAGGAGAGAGCATATGCAGAGATGATTGGAATGATTATCAGAGATAGCTGCTGCAACTTCTTGAACTCATACTGCCACTTGAACTCATACTGCCACTACTAGATATTAAATTCATTTGTTTTTTTAAATTAATTTTCTAGATCAGTATTAGTAGAAGAAATAGTTGTGTGAATGATGGTGTTAGGGTCTCTACTCTTACCAATAGGATACAAAGCTAGCTTATTGAATGGCTTTGTCCTATGTAAATTTTATGGTTGGGGTGTGCATAATATTAGCATAATTTAATGGAAGCTTTCTTTGTGCATTATACTTTATAGAAATCATTACAAGGCATATGTACTTATACAACTATACTACTTATAATCGTATATACTAAAAATCAACAAATAAATTAGTATAAAATATACGTTAGAATACAAATACATATATATAAAAAAGAAATCAACATATAGGGTAATGATTAATATCCTTAAAAAATTGAAAATAATAAATAAATAAGATAAAATAGCTTCAGCAGCATTCAGAAGAAAAAGAGAAGATTTTCTAACTCTAAAATAAAGTCAAATAATAAATAAATAAATAAAAAGAAAAGAAAAGAAAGGAGAGAGATAGAGAGAACATATTCTAACTCTGAAAATAAAGTCAAATAATAAATAAAAGAAAAAGAAAAGAAAAGTAGCGGCAGTGACTGGTGCTACGTAGGCATGTTAGATTGTTAGCAAATGTGAATGTGAATGGGTCGTAGCACTGAAACTCAAACTCAAACTGAAACTGAAACAGCAGCACTTGTTCTTCAACTTGAGCTTCACTTATCGATTACATCCCTAGCTATGTTCCTTCTCAAGGTCAATTACCCTTACTTGATTCCCACCATTGTCTCTTCATTGCTTTCATAATAACTAACTTCCTTCCTTCTTGTGTTTCTTTCCACAGACATGGAGATCAACTGCTTTTGGTGTTTATGGCTACCTCAACTTCACCAAATCTGCTTATCTGTCAGTCCTTCCTCTTTTCATATAATTATGTTCTTGATTCAAAATTGAGTTAACTATTCTTATATATTGTTTTATTTTTGTTTGACCAATTCATATGGGGTTTCATGTTTCTTGGAAATTTGTATACTTTTTACATGTTTGTATTAGTGATATGCTGATTTTGTTATTTGGTCTCCTTGTGTAGTAGTTTATGAATTAATGTTTTTAATTTTCATTTTTTTCTTCTTTTGGGGGTAGTGATCATGCTAAGAAATTCAAACCTGAGGAAATGGAGATACAAATAGCTGGGAAGAATTGCATTGTTACTGGAGCTAACTCTGGAATTGGCTATGCAACTGCTGAGGGTCTTGCAAGACGGTTTCGATCTGTTTCGGATGCTTTGTCCTTTTGAAAAATTTTCAGATTGTTAACTATGTAACTATATCTTATGGTTGATGATTTTCACCAGTGGTGCCACTGTGTATCTTGTGTGCCGTAATAAGGAGAGAGGAGAGGCTGCAATCTCCGAAATTCAAACGAAAACCGGCAATCAGAATGTACATTTAGAGGTAGTACCCCTATTTGTTTGTTTTTCAGGGTTTTAGGGTTCTTATATTGTTCACCCTTTCTTTTGAATTATGATTTCTATGTGAATTGGCTAATTTGTCTTGCAGATTTGTGACCTTTCATCTGTTGCGGATATCAAGTCATTTGCTTCCAGGTTTTCCAAAAAGAATATGCCAGTTCATGTGTTGGTAAATTCTTAACTTTACTGTTTAAGCAATTTCTATGCTCTTGAATGAAGCTAATATGTAAAGAATTTCTTGCATCAAGGTTAACAATGCAGGGTTACTTGAGCAGAAACGAATTACCACGTCCGAAGGGTGTGTCATTTTTGTTTTGTTTGTGGAATTGAAATTTTAGCAGATTTCTACATGAAACATGCATTGGTATTCTTCCCATTCTAATGCAATCTGTGATAATCCAGGTTTGAGTTGAACTTTGCTGTGAATGTGTTAGGCACTTATGCCATGACAGAATTGATGATACCATTACTAGAGAAAGCATCCCCGGATGCACGCGTCATTACAGTTTCGTCTGGTGGAATGTATACTAGTCCCTTGACCAAAGATCTTCAGGTAACTGTTTTACCATGAATATATCAGCTGCATATATCATTCAAAGGACTAATACATAAACTTATTTGGTTATCAATACCCAGTTTTCTGGGAGCAATTTCGATGGGGTTGAACAATATGCTCGAAATAAGCGCGTTCAGGTTAGTTAACAACTCTATTATGAAACATTCATTGGCAGTTAACTTGAGTGCCTTCTTTTTGTTATTTCTCAGTGTATGAATGAATGTCTTCATTTGAGCTTATGACACAGTGATATCTGTCATGGCAGGTTGCCCTAACAGAGAAGTGGGCCGAGATGTATAAAGACAAAGGCGTAGGATTTTACTCAATGCATCCAGGTTGGGCTGAAACTCCTGGAGTTGCTAAGAGTTTGCCAAGCTTCAATGAGAAGTAAGTGTTCTTTGTTTCTGCATTTTCTTTATGCCTTATTTATTCTTACCGAAGAATGTTGGAGGAGGAAACGAAAAGCATCAAGATCTTAGTAGTTTGCAACTTTGAAATAGTTTTTGATTTGTTTAATTATTTACAGGCTCTCTGGAAAGCTCAGAACAAGGGAAGAAGGTGCAGACACAATTGTTTGGTTGGCATTACAACCTAAAGAAAAACTGGTCTCAGGTGCATTTTACTTTGATAGAGCTGAAGCTCCGAAGCACCTTCCGTTAGCCGCGACCGGTCGCTCTCATACCTTGATCAACTCACTTGTTGAAGATCTTCATTCAATGGCTTCTCCTTTTCACTAATAAGTGCTGGTAGAGACTAGAGAGTATATCTGTTTCCCCAATACAAATTGGCAATAAAAAAAGAAAATGAAGTTTAGGATGAGCGTACACTAGAAAAGTTGCTTCTTTTTGTGCATATAATTGAACATGGTTTCAAATTGCTGTTGCAGTTGCAGTTCATAAACATTGCAAGAAAACGGAAATGTAAAAGCTTTAGTTACTGTTGATATGGATGTAGTTATTGAAATAAATAAATGCAGATGCAGATATCAAAAGTGAAAACCTCAATCATATTTGTTTTCATGCTAATTTTTGGTTTACATATTGCTAATGCATAAACTGAACAACGGTAATATATTTAGAATAAATCTATGTGTATCATTGTACACATTATTCGAAAAAATGTAAATTTCTGTGCTAATATTTACATTTTTCCGTATTATTAAGTGGTGTATATAATGGTACATCTAGTAATATTCATATATTATATGATTATATTGTTTTCAACTTTTCATGCTAATTTATATTATGTTTGATATATTAAATTTATTTTTCTTTAGAAATGATTCTTATTAATCACCATACACACACACGTATATATATATATGAAGGTGTAATATCTTCTTATTATTATTTTATTATTCTCATTAATACATGACTAGCAGAATTTATAATAGATAGTAATTAATTTTAGCTCTCTTAACATTAAGCTTATCATTCCGCCAAGTTTTAAGATAATATCAAGTTATATGACTGTGTTTTTTTATATTTTTAAATGCGACATTGATTTTCAATGTAAAAAAGAAAAAAGATTAAGGGAGGTAACTAGTAAATGTAATTACTCTTAATTTAATTGGAAATGTTTATCTATCCTGAAAGATAAGGTTTGTGTGATGACGTCATAAATGAGCACGTGGCACGTGGTGGTTAGGCCATGTAAGTCTTTGGTGGCAAAGCTTAACAGAATCTCTAACAAGATTCAACATTTCCAAGTTCTCCATGATTCTCTCCACGTGGCACACTTTCATTCATCACAACTCACAACAATCTGTCATCTCTCAACAGAATCTTGAAGAAAACGGCAGCAACAAAAATAAAATAAAAATATCCAGCCACACTTTTAATCCAAGTAGCTCACCAAAATTCAGTCATTAAAATTCAATTCAGCTTTCATTTTCTTTTTATTAATTATATATCTTAATAAGAAAAAAAGTTGTGTGTTAAAGTCTTTCTCTTTCTTTCCCCATTTTGAATGCATGGTTCACTCTTTCTCTGATTTGATTTGATATTCCTCTTTGCATTCTCTGCTTCTGAGAGGTGAGTTTCTGAATAACGATTTCAGCTTTCTCTTCTTTATTAGTCTCACAATTTTTCAATTTCAGATTGTTTCTGGCTGCTGCCTTCATTAGATTCTCATATTCTCTGCTCATTTGGTGAGATTTAATCCCAATTCAACTATTTCATTCAATTTCTAACAGATTTCAACTTCGTTTATCTGTTTCTCATGCTGCATGTGGATTCTTATACATTGAACAGTTGAATTTGATTGGTTGCTCAGCAGAGATGGCAATAAAAACAGTTGAATTGCTGAAAGGATGTGCATCTCGTGAAGAAATCATGGAGATTCTTGCTGCAGTGGCTGCAGATTTGGGGGATGTCATTGATGCGAGTTTCTTGCAGGTCAAAACTTTGAAGGGAGCCATGACTAATGAGGTTTTCGAGGTAAACTGGCCAGCCAAAAGTGATGGCCATCTCAGAAGGGTTCTAGTCCGATTATATGGTGAAGGTGTTGAGGTTTTCTTCAACAGGGAGGATGAAATCCAAACTTTTGAGAGCATGTCAAAGCACGGTCAGGGTCCGCGCCTTCTCGGTCGGTTCGCCACCGGCCGAGTCGAGGAGTTTATTCATGCCAGAGTATGTAATACTCATCTAGTTTTTCCATGTTCTGATTAAAAAATGATTGCAATGAGTATATTAGGCATGAATCATGATTGTTTTTTGTGAATTGGAGAATATGTGCTTAAATTAAAGTCACTAAGCTTTATCTTTTCCATGTTGCTTTGTTATTTTTTTAAGTCAAAAAGCTTTCCTTGTGGTCTTGGTTCATTGATTTCACTATTTTCTTATCATGTTTTTGGAAGAGAGATAGCATGCTCACCATTTCCTATTGGTTCTTTAAATTTAACAATTCATAAAGAAAAGCATCTACGCAAAATCAAGTTGAATCATTGGTAGATTAGGTTTCTAAGTGCTTCCTTTGCATAACTTTTTTGCTTAATACCTTCCTTGATGTTATTTCTTACTTTATTGCCAGAAGAAATAATCTACTCAAGTAGTTTCCACATGAACAATTCATGTGATCAAGTAGTAGTGACATTATTTTATTCCGGATATAAAAATAGCAGCATTAATAGCATGGTAGCAGTATTGAGATCTAAAATGTGACTTTTCAAAAAGTTAATTGAAATTATCATAACTTGGCGGACCTCACTTATACATCATTCATAACTTCTACTTTTGGATTCTTAGACACTTTCGGCTTCTGACCTTCGTGACCCTGAAATATCCGCTTTGATAGCGACTAAGATGATGGAGTTTCACAATCTTGATATGCCTGGTGAAAAGAAGACTCAGCTATGGCAGAGATTGAGGTAATATTTGATTACCAGACCAATCGTTTTTAGGGGATTAAAAAGCCTCATCATTAACAAATGTATTACATATTCTACTAGGAAGTGGCTTAATCATGCCAAAAGTTTGTGCTCCCCTAAGGATACCAAGAATTTTGGGCTGGAAGTTCTGGATGCTGAAATAAATATGCTGGAAGAGTTGTTACCTGAAGGATGTGAAAGGATTGGATTTTGTCACAATGACCTACAATATGGTAACATAATGATAGATGAAGAAACAAGATTAATCACTTTAATAGTAAGTTATGATTTATGAACTTCATACCATGTTAATCTTAATAGGATGATAGAAAATATCAGATACACGTCGGCTCTTTTCGTTTGTTATCAAATTATCAATTTTTTTTTTCAAAATGTAGGACTACGAATATGCCAGTTACAACCCTGTTGCGTATGATCTTGCGAATCACTTCTGCGAAATGGTGGCAGATTACCATAGTGACAAACCCCATGTTCTTGACTACAGACAATATCCTAGTAAGTAATGGCTCATGCATTTCACAACACATTTACTATTACATTTCTAAAACCGTTATTTCGCGTCATGTTCATTAGTACAACATTTGGAAATGGTGTACCAGGTCTTGAAGAGCGTCAAAGATTTATCCATGCTTATTTGAGTTCTGAAGGTTAGTTCACTGACATATTGACTTCACACCAATACATATGGTTGGAAGAGATCAGGATCTAGATTACTGCTATTGGTCTATTCTCAGCTGATAAAAATCCTCAGCTAAATTATTAAACCTGCTCTATGCGGTACAGAATCCATTCTGGGCTCTTCTATTGTCGTTATGATCACATCTGTATGTGCTGAAGCGGAGTAAATCCTTGTCCTGCGAATCATTTTTCAAAGTGCATGCATATATATACCTCAACATGCTTATACCTGTCAATTGAATGTTCATAATTATTTAATGGGACACATATTGATTAGTCTATCCTTGCTGATGTGAACTTTGCATGCATTTCTTTAACTAATTGTTACTTTATTTTCTGAATTTTCCTATTTGCTCTTGCACTCTTCAGTGCAGGTGCCATACAAGTCTTCTTAGAGTTGTTTCATGTTGAGTGAAGTATCTTTTGCTCCCTTTTCTTTTTCTTAATATAGAAAACGGAATGCATTAGAAGAGAAGAAAAGAGTATTAAAAAAAAAAAAAAAGATAAAAAGGATAGAGTAACAAATCCCTTTGTATATCAACTAAGGGAAAACCTTTAAACAAACCAAACCATGTGAAATCATTGATAATTATTTGTATTCTTTATTAACATGATTGGAAGTTAGCTCACATTCAAGCCTGCAAAATCATGTGATAGCAACAGAAATCAGTATCACATTGTATTATACAATTCTTATGAATTTGATGCATGTTTATTAATTTTAAATGAAAAATTGAAAACTGTGTGACTTGTGCATAGGCAAGAAACCAACCAAAACTGAGGTGGGCCAATTAGTGAATGTTGCAGAAAGATACACACTTGCAAATCATCTATTCTGGGGCTTGTGGGGACTTATTTCGGTAACTTTTCTTTTCCCCTCTTAATTTATTTATTTTTATCATTCTTAAATCTTAAGGCTACTTCAATTTTCTAAGTGTGGCTTTTTTGTGCAAAAACTGCAGAGTTATGTGAATACAATAGACTTTGACTACAAGGAATATGCAAGGCAAAGATTTCAGCAATATTGGTTGAAGAAGCCTATTCTTTTTTTGAACTCACCAAGCATTATTTCCCAAGATGGAGTTCCCAATGGTTCTGTAGCCCCCTTGGCATGAGTGCTTCTTATGTTAATCAGTGAGGTTCAACTTATTATGTACTATTCATTAATAACTTCTCCAAAGGTATCTTAGGCAGCATAAAATATATGTAAATAACATGGGTAAAAATGTGTGAATTGTGATGTGGCAACTTTTACTAAGTTTTGCTCAGATGTCCCTCTCTTGACTCTTGAGATTTCAAGAGTTACATGATGTCAATGGCAACTTGATAATAGAAAAATGCAAGACCCGAATCAAACCAAATAGAAAGAAGAGATTTATAATAACTAAAAACATTTTTATTAATTGTGAATTATACTTTGTGCACCATACACACGTGGATATGAGTATTTTTTTTGTGTATTACTTATTATTTAGACGAATAAATATGTGTACCATTGTACACATCCGTACACACCATTTAATGTTTACATTTTTCCGTATTATTAGATGGCATGTACAGGTGTGTACAATATGATACATCTAGTATTACCCTATTTAGACATCAAATTCATACACAATTTTAACATATTTTTATCTTCCAACTAAACCTACCTTTAAGCTTAATTAATGACAAAAAAAATTAGTTTAGGATATTGTTATTTTGATACTTTAGTGAATGGGTTAGCACTTAACCACTCTTTTGACCAATCCCATGCTCAAAGAATACCTAAACCACATTCTCACACACTGCAGCTAAAACCACAAGAATCAGAAGCTAACAAATCCTTCAAAACCAACTACACTTTCTAGTTGGTGATGGCTAAGCACAGATTATATATATGCATGCTCTTTTGCATACTTGCTTCATGCTTCAAAAACATCTCACTATTCACTATTCAGATTCATCAAATGGCTCGTCCACTTCTATTGATCCACCCTATGCCTAGCACCTCACATATTGGCCTAGCTGTTATGACCCTTGTGTTGTGTGCTGTTGCCTTGCTCATGTGCGCTTCTCATTCGCGCAAATGGCGTCAATGGAAAGCTTGCTATGATGCCTTTGTTGAAGAAGAACCTGTGATAGAGCTCCACAACGAAGCCGTGACAGCGACAGGTATGGATGAACAACAAGAAGGAGACGGTTCGCTGTGGCAGAGGAACATACTAATGGGTGGGAAGTGCCAGCTCCCTGATTTCTCTGGTGTCATAATCTATGATTCCAATGGCAGTGTAGTAACCCCTCCTAAGACTTCTCGACAATTACTAACTTGGAAATAGGGTTTGAAGTTTTCAGAGATTCATAAACCCCACAAGCTTAACTTGTATCTGCATGAAACTATATTTCTTGATAGCTACATATTCATGTTTTGTTGCATACAAACTTAAAAAACAAAATCTAAGTCATGCATTGTCAATCTTGTTAAGAGTGTCCCTATCTTGTAAGCATGTGATACTACTGTCATCCTTAATATAGATGTAAATATCCTTTGAATTTTACAAGGAAGAGTAATAGAATATGCTATGGATTATGATGGCAGATAGAACAATTGAAATCAATATGAAAAATTTTACTAGTAAAATAATTTCTAATACAAAATTGAGAGCCATGTACTTACTACTTGGTTATAGTATGTGACAACAATCCACTTCAAAAGGGATTTGATGATGAGTTCCGACCCCTAAACCCGACAACACTGAGTTTAGAATTCGTCGACTTAGTGGCACTGGTCCTTTTACTTGTTTGTTGCTTATTCCCTGAAGAAGCTTTCCTCGAGCTATTTGCACCGGAGGATTTTACAGAATTTGAAACCTTGATCCCTTTCTTCATAGATTTTCCTGAAGATGATCCTTTTTCGGATTTCAAATCCGATCCTTTAATCCCTGAACTGGTATGTCCAGCAGGATTGTTCTTAACTTTAGAAACTTTAACAAATTTTCTGTCCTTCCCACTCTGCCCATTAACTTGGGTCCTGGCAATATCCCTACGAACTCCTTCTTTGGTGATAGCATCCAAACTCTCATTCTTCCTCATTGCTTCCTCTATCCTAGTGGACAAGATCAAGTCCTTTTTTGTAACCAAACTGGTTACTTTCCCTGCAATAAAAAGAGTATTTATTCTTCAATGATTTTAAAGGGCATGTGCAAGATCACTGTTTACGGCTACTGTTCTAACAACAAAATATAAGAATCTGGCTGTACAGAGAAGCACACGATAAGATTTTACCTTTTGCACCCATACGAGCAGTTCTTCCAGTGCGATGAAGGTAGTCAATCTAAAAATTGGAAGGGAAAGTAAAGGTGAGTAACTAAGCAATATCAAGGAAATAAGTAAAATAGAGAGCAAGGTACTCAGACCCAAATTATAGAACCATAGGTATGATACTCACAGAGTTCTTGGGGAAGTCAAACATGACAACATGGTCTACATCCAAGTCCAGACCCCTAGCCGCCAGGTCTGTGCAAACTAATGTTGGACGATCATCACTGTTGTTCTTAAACTTATTGAGATTTTCAACCCTGTGTGCAAAACAACAAAATATGATGATGCAAATAAGTGGGTATACACAAAAAGGAAAGAAAGCATCCGAGCTGAGAAGAATAGAAAGGAGTCATATTCAAACAGTAGATATAGTCGTATAGACAAACAAGAAATGGAAGATCTAACTGGAATTAAATGGGAATATGGAAGAGCAGGAAATGGGAGATCTCCCAGTTGTCAAGCTATGAAGACAGTATTTTATCAACACAACTATACAATTTCAACAGCTGACAATATGGCTATCTTCAGCTGACAATATATATTAGGGGTTGGAAAACGTTAGTTTGTACTTCACCTTTGCTCTGCTGGTACCTCCCCATGGTAGTTGACAGTAGGAATCATATTTTCAACAAGATAGTGATCCACCGCACGGCTAGAGTCTAAAGTATTGCAGAAAACCATCACCTTGTTGCCTTTTGCCCGGCTTGGAACAAGTACCTGCCATCACGTGATCAGAAAACAAAGATTGAAATTAAGTATTTAAAAATGAGAGTGAGGTTGCATTTTTATTGCTAGCCCACCACCACCAATATGGCAATATCTACAGAGTCCTAACTCCTAACTATATCAACAACAAATGAGGATGATTCCACTACCTAACATAAATACATAGTCAATTTGTGCTACTCAAACTACACACATTTCCAAAATAAACCATAAATATCAATCTGTTTGGTGTGATGATACTGGTGGAAAAATGCAGGATACCTGAAGTAATGCTTCCAGCTTGTTCTCAGAACCCGAAAGTTTAATAAAATCATGACGAGCGGAAGAAATCTTTTTATGCAATGTTGATGTTCTCAGATGTACAATGCCCTGAAATTCCTCATCAACCAGCTTTTGCACAGCCTGCAAGACTTAAAAAAGTCAGATTGGTGACTTACATCTCTTAACTCCTAACTATAGAACTATTTCAATTAAGGGTAAACAAATGAACGGTGAGTGAGCAACAAATGCTCTTTATTTATTGTGCATTTGTAGTATATTCTGAAAACCCAGAAATTACAATTGAACACAAGCACATGGTGGATTATATATGGTTATATTATTGTATATCTTCACGTGATAGAAGGGTAGATTGAAGAAATTATAGTCATGTATTTATAAAGTAAAGACATAAAACACTATCACTTTCTGAGAATCTTATTCCCTTAAATTTACTTATCAAATTGTGGCACAGATCAGCATACCTTTGTCATTGTTGCAGTTACCAAGACAGTCTGAAAACCTAGGCCATCAGGCTTCGATGCACGATGTTTCAATGGGGCCAGAAATTTGCGTATATCAGG